>JASANF010001165.1:0-43469 GCA_030248245.1 Trissonchulus sp. WLG1_4 | reverse complement strand
GTTGGATAATCAAAGAGCACTAAGTGCTTTCAATACTTATATCGAATTACCAGTTTTCTTGACCAAAAATAAACACGGACCACAGAGAAATATTCTTCACACTTTACCTCAAATTCTCAAAGATTTTACCCAAAAAAACTTAACAAATAACAATAAAATTAACAATTAAACAATTAACCTTTTAAACGACAAACTCCTCAGTATATCTAGACTTTAGAGCAAACAAATGGTCCATCGACTAAATTAATAAATTCCTGGGGCACAGTAAAGACAGTATATTCTTGGCCGTCGATAACAATGATAGGGTCTGAATCAGCAGCTCTATCAACGACTTCCACTCGGCCACGTAAATTTTTCTTCGAAGCTAGAATCTTCTGTTTCAGTTTACCCAGATAACCCTTCATGGCCGCCTTCACCGGTTCATGATGACGTTCAATGATAATCGGCTTCAGATTCTTCTTTTTTCTTTCCAAATTCAAATCCTTCAGATTTTTGCCATTCCGCAAAATCTTGAACGCCAGATCAGCTTTCACAAGTGCCACGATCACCGGTTTTGGTTTGTTCTTGCTCTTCATACGATGGCAAGCTTTGACTTGATTAGCAGAAAAATTGTCGTCAAAATATTTTTTGATGAAGGCCACAATATCGTCAGTCAGTTTTTCATCATCATCCAGGTCATAGTTACGAATGATCAAATTTTCTTTCCTGCTGTGCTCGGCTTCTTCACGAACTCGTTTTTCTATCTGTCCGAAACGTTCGTCATTCTCAGCATTCATTCTTTGCATTTTTGAAAAATTTCTTCTTTAGCAGCATTCACTTCAGCTTGAATCAGCTCAACAGTTCGAAAATCAGAGGTACCAGACATAGGCGTAGAATGCGACGAATGAGGCGACTGCAATTTTCGTTTCTTGTCTCGAGCAGGAATACCTAAATTAAATTGACAATTATAAAAGGCTATAATAAAATGCCATTATGTTATTTTTAGCGAGAGTAAAAGGATAAGAAATATGATACCATCCCGTTGTTCAAAAAGAACAACAGTTTTGATAATCCCCACACCAAAAGGTGTGAGTTTTGATGTTCCTTACCATCATAAGGCTTGAAATAAAAGGATAAATTAAATTGACAGATATTAAAATTTAATTCAAAAGAATGATTATAGTTGTTAGAATAATCCCCTCATCCTAGGATGAGAGTTTTGGTAGTCCCCTCGCGAAAAATGTGGGTTTCAATAATACTTATACATACTATTCCAAAATTAAAATCTTAAGGTTAACTTAAGAAGCTAAATTAAAATTAAGAAAATGTAAACTAAATACAATATAGATATGGAGTTATATAGGATATAAATTAGATAACGTCGTAAAAAGAGGTGCAATAAAGCACCAACCCAGAACGACTTCATGGGAGCAAACCTCAAAACCTTTTGAAGTCGTTAAGGGTGCATAAATTAAAGAAAAAAGAAATAGCTAGAGTACTAACTCCGAATTCTAGTTTCATAAACAGTTTCAGAACTTTCGTCCGACCGATTGACCTCTTGACGCTCATTGTCAGCTGTATCATATTCGTCATTACTCTCCGGACGACTCATAATTCAAATATTAAACTCAAATTCAAACTAAAACACAAAACAAAATATAAATAAAATTAAATTATAATTAAACATTTGTCAAGTTAAGCATAAAATTTAAAATTATTTATACCTACCTATTTATAAGTATGTATATATTCTGATGATATCTATATATATATATAATAGTGATAAGTATGTATGTCATACATACGTATTGCGTATGTATATAATACGTAAAAGGTAAGTTGATATTAGTAAAAAACGCATTCACGGATCGCTTTGTTATGCCCGACAAACCTGAAGGTGGGACTCATCAGGGGCTTACTTTCAGGTTTCAATTTTTACTGCCAAAATAATTTGAAAAAATGAATAATTTTTTAAGAATAATAGTCGTTTCGTCCCCCAGCGATCAACTCCATTCACACTTGGATTAGTACAAATATATCTACGTAGACACATATATATGTCACAAATATTTACAAAGATTACTTAGCAATTAGTTTCCATAAGTTATTAAAATCTACATTTCTGAAAAAACTTTTCAACTTTTGGTGTTTAAAACAAAACCGAAGAAATTTATGTTTCAAACGCTTTTTACTGTAGCTTTTTTCAATCAAATATTTAACAAGTTTTTTGCATTTGGTGACAAAACTATTCATGTCGGAGCAAATAATATTGTATCTACCGAGTTCATTTAAAAAAATTGTATAAGCTCTATTATTTGAAAAGTTGCCTCTTATATCAGGAAATTTCACAACTTTGAAATCGAAAGCTTCCGTTTTATCATATACAGAACAACAAAACTGTTTGTTATTAAGTTCGATATTAATATCTAAAACGTTAGCTGATTTTATATTAAGTATTTTGATTTTTATATGAATATAACGTTCCTGCAAGAAAAACGTTGCAAACTCGCAACAGGCTGGTAGTGTGCAGAAACTTTGGAATAGGGGTCGGTATGGAGATTCCACATAAATTTTTGGAAAATTAACATCAAAACAGAGTTTATTTTTACAAGAGAAACACACTGGTCCGCAGCAACTCACACGCATAGAAATTGGAAGTTTGGTCGAGCAGCAACGATCAGGAAGAAATACACAACGAAGAGGCAACTGGTCCTGATGATCAAGAAAATGAGGTGTGAATCCAGAACCGCAAACTGTATTTGATTTTCTAGAGCAGGGATGTGTAAAAACATGCATTCGCTATAAAAATTTAGAGAAAAATATAGAAATAGGAAAGCACAAATACGTGCCTATTCGAACCACTCTTCAAGACTATGCCATTGGTGCCTACAAAAAAGAGATAGAAAAATTGCACTACAAACCATCTCCACCAGAGTTAGACGAAGCAATGCTTGAGGTTGAACAGTATGAAATAGAAGAAGCTGTTACCGAACCGATGACTATTGGCTAGTCATTACCTTCCAGAAGGCAGTTTCAAAGATACAATGAGTATCAGCTATTGTATTTAAAAAAAATCAATCAAGGAATGGCAGGCAGAAGAGTGGACCCTAAAGAAGTGGCCAAAGACATGCGAAAAGCAGTTAACCGGGATGGATCGTTGCGATTTCACGCGAGAGAGTATTTAAAATGGCAACAGAATGCAAGTTTTGTTAGCCGTACGACAGCGGCAGCCAGAAGACAAAATAGTGGTGGAAACGATAATATGCCGCGTGAAAAGTCTGCAGAAGCATCTACATGTGAAAGAAAATAATGAAGAAGGAGAAGCACCTGACATCATTTCAAACGATGATTATTTGGAAGACCCTAACATGGAAAACCTTGAACAAGAACTTCGCCACAATTGAGCTGATAGTGATTGTTTCGAGTGGCGAATTATTTTTTGAAAGTTGTTATGTGGCATCTAGCGAACTGAATAAGACTTTAAATTTGTATGGGTTTTTTGACGAAATTTTGAGGATCCGTCGTACGTTTAATGTCGATTCATACTTGTTGCAGATATACATGCAGCCGTATGCTTTAACACCGAAACAGTCACGCCACAGCCCACAATTCAATGTTAATGACTATTATGAGTGTGATAATTTTGTAACTGAAGGCTAAACCAACATGAGGCTGTAAGTTTGAATCGACTCGTAACCCTGCAAAAATATCTTAATTTAGCAAAATGTTTGAAAAAAGGCAATGTTAACCCATATGGTTTTTCTGCTTTGTTTTTCAGAGTTTTTTTACGTTTATGGTGACAGTAGTCTATGACAATTGAGGGAAATCGTTATTATATCATAGCTTTATTTCAGTGGCGGATCCAGGAATTTTTTTCGGGGGGGGGGGCACGACCCCCCCCCCAAACAGCCATTAGAACTACAATACAGTACAAATTTACTGCTGCGGGGGTCTGGGGGCGGCAGCCCCCCCCATGGATCCGCGCTTGCTTTATATATAGCGTGAGATGAATGCAAAAAACAATAACACCTACTAAGATAGGCATGTAACGACGTTTATCTCAACGAGACTATATGCCCTTGATGGCTGTTATAAGACAATTGTATAGTGAATTTGTGCGCCCCAGACTTCGAAGGCTCGGACTAGTATACGTAAGGCAATATTCTTACCATAATGTTCCTGTCTTTATAATGTTTATATGTGTTTTTATGTGTTTATAATGTGAATTCCATTTGAAGAGATACTAATTGAAAAAAAACTGCCACAAAAATGCGCCGTATATACACATACTGGTATAAGTAGTTGCCTATAAGGCATTGTTTTAGAAAAAAATCAAAAAAATATGGCTTATTTAACATTTACTTATAAAAAATAATAATCACTGTTAGTGCAAGCGGTAGCGCAAGTGTCAACTTAGCTGTATGAGCCAAATAGCTGTATTTATCAATTTAGTAGTTAGTAAGAATTTTATCCAGATGCTACCTCAACAATAATTAAAGCATTTTGTTTCTAGATAAATGAATTAAAAACTGCTAAAGTCAATTCGTTGCCTGTAAGTACCATAATTATAGCATTTTTGGATTTGAGTCCTTCCCGCTGCTAGTAATGTAAAAGCCACTGAAGTTACACTATTAACAAATATTAAGCAACGTATTAGCTCAAATGATTGAAAAGTACTGTAGTGGTACTCAAGCTTGGATATAGTGACAATATATTGAGAATTTTGTCATTTTATTGTCTGACCATGGTCCAAAAATGGACAAATGCCACTATGACCCAGTATTGGCAGCAACTTCATACTTTGCAGGCAGAAAGGTAATATAATAGGCTCGATTTAAAGGGGTGGGTTTATGGGCGCCGCGCCAAGATCTTTTGAGATATAATCAAATATGTTTAATATTGACGTTCGGCACAGAGAGCAATTTTTGTGACTTTTACCGTCGTGGCTGCCTCATAGACAAATCTTCCGGCATGAAAATTGGCATAAACAAAGCCATATATTCGGGCAACATATGTGAAAAAGTACAGTTGTTGGAAATTTTGTAGACAATTTTTATGTAACCTAAAAGGTATGTCACTTAGCACTCAGAATTGAGGTCCAAAGGGGTCAACTTTGAGGGCTTGTATCTCGACTGGTAAAAGGAAATCGACAATTCTAAAAATACAAACGTTCTAGGGGTGTCATATATTGTAACATATGTGAGTAAAACCGAAATCGGAAGAGGTCGAATTTTTCTTGGCCAGAGAGGGTCATACGTGGTCGATCGTCTCAGAAAGTGACTCATATATATATATATATATATATATCGGCTGAACTTTTTGCGTAAACGACGGAGCATTTTACGTTTTTTTATTTATCATATCTACTTGATAAGTCCTGGTACATATGTAACATATAAATATGAACATGAATTTATTTATGAACTCATTTGGGCTGGGGTCATACAGAAGGAATTTATTGGGTTAAGTATATATAACTTCATTTTGTTGATAACACCTCATGCGAACTCAATTTGATATCTTCGTATTTTCTCAGGTGGAAACAATAGTGGACACTTTGTGCACCAATATGACGTCCAGCGAAAAAGAACAGCTGCGTGACGTTTCGTCTATCGGCCTGAAAACAGTGATCGCTGAAGTACCCCTGGCGACGTCTGTTCAGGCTACCTCGCTGCCGGCCAATATTTGCAAACGAATCACGCCACGACTCACAGCGGCCATTGCCAGTCCCACCACTGATGTGCAGGTGGGGGAAATGATTGCCCCTTTTTTGGGGGTTTTAATTTAATTGTGTAAATTAGGGTGGGCGGGCTTAGGCTAGCGGAAGGTAAAGGTATCCTGATTTGGGCTGATTTAGTCGACGCAATGCAGCGCTAGAATGAATGATCGGTGTATGATATTGTATGAACGATTAATTTGTGCATAGACTTTGGTAGGATCATTTTATAGAAACTTCATTGCTTTTACGACGAATTTAATTTTTAGCAAAATGAGTAAAATTTTTTGCGAAGACAGCCCTTCGTGGTAAAAGTTTATCAGGTGTGTTTTGGTCTTATTTTCTATTTTGTTTCATTGCCCATTGGTAAAGCTCGTACAATTCCAAGTAACTTTGTACTGCCCAAGTTATCCGTGATCGCGATGGCTGTCTGTCAATAATCTGTCTGGTAACTTTTAGGTTTGGGATACTGACTACTGAAAATAAGTTGAGAAACTTTGGGCCAATGCTAATGAGATGCGCGTAAAAGATGACGATATAGTAAAATATTACAGAGAGAAACAGAACGTATGGAATAGGGTAAGAGGGATTCGAAAAGAGAATCGGTATGGACGAGGCTATAGAAAATGAGTAGAGAAGCCGGCTCAGATTGAGAGAAGACAGACCCCTCGGGATGTCTCCCCACGCCCCTGGATGGCCGTTAGACATCTTTGCATTCAGACATGTATGAGGAGGGGGATGGGGGGACCCCCCCAAAATCGTGGGGCCGGGGGGGATGGTCCCGAAAAGTCGGGCAAAAGTTAGTAAACGGCACTTTTTCGGCAAAATTTTACAAAATTTTGCAAAATGTAGGGTATTTTTGGTCGATCAGGGGGGACGGGTCTCCAAAATTTGGCCGGAGAGGCGCCCCCAAAATTTTGACCCCGTTACCTGTATGTTTGCATTTTTTCATGATTTTTTTGTCATTTTTTCAGGTGCAACTGGAAGCTTTGGACATTCTGGGCGATCTGTTGCAACGCTTCGGCACCATGCTGGTGGCCTACCACACGGCCATCCAAGAGGCCCTACTCCCTCAGCTCTCCAGTCCCCGTCTGGCGGTACGGAAACGGGCCATTGTTTGTCTGGGTCATCTGGTGGCCACGGCCTCCACGGCTGTGTTCGGGAAAGTGATGGAATTCCTGATTGGACAGCTGCGCCTAAATGCGGCCATTTCCACCACTAGAACCTTTGTCAGCTGTCTGGCGGCCGTGTGTCGCTCGGCGGGCCATCGCTTCGGCGAACACCTGGACCAGGTGGTGCCTATCCTGGTGACCTTTTCGGAAATAGAAGATGATGAACTGAGAGAGTCTTGCATTCAGGTTGGGCTGTGAGAAATTAAGTTTGATGTGGAAAAGTTGTTTAATAGTATGATAAACATGGAATTGCTAGGTCAGATTGAACGGTGTTAAAGTATGAGGGTTGGTACGGTCGCACCCAAGGCTGTTAAGTAAGTGAGTTAATACTTAATCTAAGTTCGCTCTTAAGGTGGCGCAGCATAGTAAACAAATTGACAGGGATATTTGGCCTTGCCATTCGTAAAAAGTCCGACCTGACCAAAAAATGTTGCACACGGAGCGAAAATAGTTGGCGTGTTTTTAGCAGGTACTCGATGTACTCTTGATGGCTCGTTTTGTCGTTTTGTAATAAAATCACATTTTGTTTTAATGTTCGACATTTAGTCAGCCTTAGTGAAACATGTAGTTGATCTGTTTAAAAGCTTCTCTTTATGGTTTACTCCGGCGTACTTTTGTGCATTTTTTATGACTTCATTTAGTCGAGTGCAAATTCATTTTTTGCAAACTTGTGTGTTGCAGGCATTCGAGTCGTTTGTGGTTCGCTGTCCGAAGGAAGTTGGGCCTTGGATAGAAACTATAGTTCAGCTAGCCTCTAATTTCCTCTGCTACGATCCCAACTACCACTATGATGACGGTGACCATAGTTCGTCGCTCAATGGCGAAATGGGTTAGTTTAGTTTTCATTTAGCTTTGAAGAATAGTGACGCTACAGTTGACTGAAAGTTAGGGTTTGGTTTCCTTGTCAGCACTGTCAACAACTATCATTTTATTACAGTAAATAAATCAATTCTGGTGTCGCTATTTTTGGGCTCTGACTCTTGTATTAGAATACATTTTTTTCATGGTGATGGTAGGTGTGTTTTAAAAAATCTGTCTGAGGCCCAATCCCTAAAATGGATTAAACGGATTAGATTAAAATTTATTTTGCCAATAACTCATGATGCTATAGAAATTATGTGTAGCACCTCCCGCTTGTGCACAAAATTTTTCAAGTTTACCTCAACATCGAGTAAGTTATTAGGCAAACCAATTTTAATCTAATCCGTTAAATCCATTTTAGGAATTGGCCCTGAGTTTGAGTTGTGTATAAGAGACAATGTGTAATCTTGAGCCGTCTAATCCCATTAATCCAGTCTCTAATGTTACAGCAGGCGCTGAGTCGGGCGACGAAGACGGAGAGGAGGATCAAGAGTATTCGGATGACGACGACATGTCTTGGAAAGTCCGCCGAGCATCGGCCAAATGTCTGCAGCAGGTCATTTTGTCGCGTCGCGAACTGTTGGTCAATTTCTACGAGCAAGACTTGTCCACCCTGCTGATCGGTCGGTTCAAGGAACGCGAGGAGAACGTGAAGGCGGACGTTTTCTCGGCCTACATCGCGCTGCTGAAACAAACACGACTGTGTCTGCCAGCCACCGCGACGACAATGCCAGTGGGCCAAGCGGCCGGCAGCTCTGGGGAGGAGGTCAGCCTAGACAGCATGGACCAGGGACCACAGAACCCTCTAGTAGGGCTGCTGATGTCTCAGGTGCCGGCGATTGTAGAGGCCGTCACACGACAGCTACGCGAGAAAAGTCTGAAAACCCGAACGGCCTGCTTTGCCTTGCTTACTGAACTGCTAATGGTAATCCCCGGAGCCCTATCGGAGCACTTTGGGGCCCTGATTGCCGGGATACGCACGGCTTTGTCGGATAAACTGTCCAATTCGAACATGAAAATTGACACGTTGGCTTTTTTGAACATTGCCCTGACCACACACGATCCGGCCGTGTTTCATGATCATATTACCGTGCTGATACCGCTGACCACGCAAATGGTCAATGATGCATTTTACAAGGTAGTGGCCGAGGCCATACAGGTGTTTCATGAAATTGCCAAAGTCCTGCGACCCTTCCAGTTGCCGTCTAGTTTCGACTTCACCCCCCACGTGTCGTCGATCTACGAAGCCGTCTATGCCAAGCTACGGGCCACCGATATAGACCAAGAGGTAAAGGAACGGGCCATTGCCTGTATGGGCCAGCTGGTGGCTTCCTTTGGCGACTATCTAAACGATCATCTCGCTAGTTGTCTACCCTTGCTCCTGGATCGACTGAAAAATGAAATCACCCGTCTGACAGCCGTGCGAGCGTTCATTGTGATTGCCCAGAGTCCTCTGAAGGTGGATATGCGATTTGTGCTGGAAGATATGCTGCCCAATTTGGCGTCGTTTTTGCGAAAAAACCAACGCGCTCTCAAGCTGACCACTCTGCAGCTATTGCTGACCCTAGAGTCGAACTATAGCTCCTGTCTACAGCCGACCATGGTTCAACTGGTGCTGGCTGAGCTAGGCCCGCTGATCTGCGAAGCGGACCTGCAGATTTCCCAAATGGCCATCACGTTTGTGAATGGAGCCATGCGATTTTGCGCTCCCACCGTTGAGGCCGCCATCCCCCAGCTGCTGCCCCAGATTCTGGCCCTGGTACAATCCCCCCTCCTACAGGGCAGCTCTCTGCTAGCGGTCCTGGATTTCATCAGTACGGTGATCGCTGCAAATCTCAGCTGTCCCCGGTTCAACGACCTACTGGTTCAGCTGAGCGAACCGATGCACCGTGGGCCGCCCTACGCGCACAAAAGCGCCTGTCGCAACACAGCTAAATGTCTGGCTGCCCTGACCGGTGCTCAGCCCTCAGAGGCGCCTGCTGTAGCCAACCAACTCATCAGCCACCTGCGCGACTCAAAATGCCCCGAAGTGATGCAATATTTTGCGCTGCTGAGTCTGGGAGAGATTGGTCGCGTCTGCCCAGAGGCCATAGCTGCGGCTGGGGCGCAAAAGATTGTGATGGAAGCGTTCTCCAATCCCAAAGAGGACATTCAGAAGGCGGCTTCGCATGCCCTAGGTGGCATTGCGGTCGGCGACCTGGCAACCTACTTGCCCGTGGTTCTGGCGGAAATTGAACGGCAGCCCAGGAAACAATATTTGTTGCTGATTTCGCTTAAAGTAAGATTGGGTTTTAGAGATTGTGAACTCGTGGGGGTGGTGGTATATAGTGATTTGGTTGAGAGATGGGCTCAACATTTCAACCACAACTGTTTGCTGATGGGAAATTGTCACTTAATCATGTGGTGACATTGAAAATTAGTCAAAACGGTATGATTAGGCTTTGAGTTTGAGATCGTTTGCTTTGAATTAAAAATATTAGTAGCGTTTTAACTAAAAAAATATTTGTAGTGTCGTTTACGCTAGACCCTGGGTTATCAAATTTTTTCCTCATTTTATTTTTCCTATTGACAGGAAATAATCAGTTCGGAATCTGCTGATCAGCGTGCGATGGAGATAATCCGACCGCATATTTCCAGCATATGGCAGGTGCTGATGGCGCACGCGTCTTGCACAGAGGAGGGGGCACGGTACGAAAGAACTTGTTGGGCTATTATGTTTTGAGTGAAGGGGCGGTGTTTTATCGGATTAAACGGACCAGACTTATCTTCGTGAATTGTGTTTAACTTGAGTGCAGTCTATGTCGAACACTTCATTGTATCAAATGCGCATGATTATGTTTATGGGGTGAAATAGAGAATTTCCGGATAAAGGGGGGGATCAGAGAAGAAAAGGAGGATGCCTAGGCCCTAAGCAGCCTAAACCTGAAGCCTAATCTGAGGACAAATAAGGCAAACCTGAAAACGTGGATCCATCACAACTGTCATAAACGGGTGCAAGGTATCTTCTAATCGCCCACTTTAAGAATTCTTAATTTTCTTGAACCATTCGTTGTGCTCTACGAACATTGGTGATTTGTGCGTTTTGTGTAAAACACGGTGCGTCGTGTAATCTGTGTGTAATGTACACCTTCTGTAAGTACTCTTTCCTGTTGCAGGAACGTCGTGTCGGAGTGTCTGGGCAAATTGTGTTTGTTGGACGGCGGGTCCCTGTTGCCGAAACTGAAGGGGGGCCTGGTGAGTGACTCGCCCCTCCAGCGGGCCACCATGGTCACCGCACTCAAGTTCACCATCGTGGACACGCCACTGCGCATTGATTCGCTGCTCAAGGCAACCATTGGCGAATTTCTGCAGGTCGGTTGACGGTTGGAGAGTGGAATGTTTGTTTGGTTAGCATAGTATGAATATATTATGCCGATAGCAAAATAGGTGTGATTTTGTGACGCAATAATTGCGTATTGTACTTTGTACAGATGGGGCCGCGATTTTACTGCCACCGAGACATTATTAACTCAGGTCGTATTACTAGGTTTACAGAATAGTGTCTTAGCAAGCGGAGTGTTTCGTGCTTTTTCTATACTAGTGGTTTAGTATCGATATTAGTATTTGGGATTCGGTATATATGTGTCTAGTGGAAACCACAAAGAAGAGGTATTAAGCAGCAGTTTGTGAAGATGCTACAACTTTCATAATAGTTTAAGCAAACATGGTTTTTGCTGTCAGGTTTAGCTGTGATTATATTGTGTTCAGAGTTTCGAATATTATATCGGGTATGAACTCATCGAATGTAACTAAGTTCATCTGAGCACCGGAAAATAAACAAAATGTATGATTCATTGAGTCACTGACCAGCTCAGCTCATGTCATGCTTGTCATTACTCTGGTAAACTCAAGTGCACCTTTGTGGTGAGTGTGGTTGTAGAAAGTATTTTTAATATTATCAAAGCTGCTTTTATTGGCAGTGTCGAAAAAATGATGCTCAATCGCAACACTTTTCAGTGCTTTATCTGTGAGCCACTTGACAGGTACTACTATTAGTAAAGTCTTGTGATAGAATGGAATCTCCACTGTCGAGGGTAAATTTCTGAGCCCGAGCGAAAACTTTGATCCTTTTCCTCATCCCTAATATTTTAGTCCTGTTTCATCGGCATGTTAGTAAAGTCGCATAAACGTCACTGAAAGTAACTGATAATATTATCGTAGTTTTTCTCACTGTTTCGCAGTATTTATTTCAATATTCAAACATAAACATTGATAAATACAACACACACACCGAGAACAGAATGGCAGTGTTAACGCTAAAGCTGTTGATAAAAGATGAATTAGCAGAACATCATCGTGCCTGAATCCAACACCATGGGAACATACAGTAGTGCAAGCGATTGTGATTGTGCTGATTTTCACTGTGACAAAACAGCTGGAATCATTTTAAGATTGTTTATTATAATGTGTTACATATTTTTGATAAAAAAGTACTTGACATAATATCAGAAAAGGTTAGGTTTTTTCGAGAAAAAATTGCTGCGTACTGTAACCCTCACGTGTAACCACTGTCACAGCCGTCGTAAAATAAGAAACAAACGTAAATGGTTACCTAAAATCTGGCTCTGGGTTAGGTTTGCTTTGGGTTGGGTTTGCTTTGTGGGAATTCGCCAGTGTAATGGTACTCTGCAGTAAACTTTTTCGTTTCGTTTCGTTTTCGTTTATGCTCACGTGGTTTGTTTCTGTTTTCATCTAAATATTTGAGAACTATATATTATAATATACAGTTGTAATCAAAACATTAGTAAAGGTAATTTTTCAAGTGTATAATAATAAAGTGGAAATTTTCATCGTTCAGCTCTGCTGGCATTGTATGTGGTATTTGAAAGAATCCAAAAGTTGCCCGCGGCAATAGTGGGTTTGAAGAGTGGCTTGGATGCCTTCTGTAGACTGAATATGGACTGATTTCCGGCTAGTTTAATTCGACCCGGACTGCTGGTGGTTTCACTAGCCGGCGTTATGGCCCCAGTCAAGTCAGACGAACTGATTCCATCGATTGAGCCAACTTGTTCCAAGATCAACATGACAAATTGATGGTTGATCGTGCCTGAAATAAAAAAGTAAACTGGCTTTTCGAACATATTAAACAGAACCCTACCCTCAGATTAAAGCTGAAGGGACAGCTCTTCTTCAAGCTGAGCCATCGGGTCAAGATCATCCTCCATCGGGTCAAGATCATTCTGCGCTGACCCGCCGTGACACACCCGCCGACCGGTCCTATTCACCCTGGCCTATATACCATGTATGAGGACAAGCGGTTGGATTGGCGAAAAAAACCAGCGGCCCGGAGGAGAGGGTCCCAGAATTGGGTAAAAATGGCACTTTTTTCGAAATTTTGCAAAATTTAGGGTATTTTTGGTCAATTGGGGGGGTCCCAAAATTTGGCCAGGGAGCCCCCCCACCACAAAAAATATCTCCGTTATATGTATGCGTAAGACCGTAATTTACTCCATAAAACAGCGCCTAGCACACCCTGCTATCCTGTCCCTTTAAAGCCCCCTTTAAATTCGGCAAATCTCAGGAAAGCCACCCTAAACTGACACCCTGTATATATAGACATTATATGGTTTCGCAATGAGCCGGACGGTCCTTGTACTAAGTCACCCACCATTTTCTGGCGGTCGGCTAACGGTAGGCTGTAGCGGTGGCTGTATCAGATCAGAGGAGTTCTGCAGGGCGCAAATGCTGTGTCCACGACCCGGCGACAGGTTGACCACTGCCCAGTACAGGTCGGCCGTACGACTTCCAGTGGTGTCCGCCTGGGAGGAGTCCAGATCGAACAGAATCAGTGTGTAGTGCACGGAACAGGTTGTCTGCAGTAAGCCGTCGACACAGGGCTCGGAGCCTAGCTTTGGCGGCCAGGTTATAACCTAATAAAAAGTTTAGAACTGCTCTGTGATACTTATTTGAGATATTGATATTATAATATGATATGTGAACAGTTGTGGGCAAGTATCAATTAATCAAGATTAACGAACTTGTGCCTTGTCAGTCAATGTTCACTAGTTCATATTTTGTCTTTTTTAACAATAGTCCTGCTCCTAGCTAATGCTAGTTCCAATTCTAATGAGCAAAAATTTTAAGTAAGACTTGCCTTAAGATATTCATGAACTAGAGCTGATTTTTGGCATTTTCTAGGTGTCTACTTTTCTGCAAGAAAGTTTTGACTATATTTACTTGACACCAGTTTTTTGTGCACTGGCTCTAGCCCATAGAGTCTTCCCTTACCTCTGGCACATCACTCATGGGCACCAGACTCATATTGGCACCTGGCTCCACCCACACCCCGTTGTACATGAGCCGTGCCTTATAGGTTGGCACGTGACTGGTCCCAATCACTTTGGCAACTGAGGTCTGGTAGAGGCAGGTGGTGCAGCTGTAGCCAAAGGCTGCCGACACCGTACCCACTTCCTCTGTTTGGCACCAGACTTTGAGACACAGCAAAGCGAGGGTTAGTAGGGTAAGCAGTAGAGGCATGGGTTTATGGCAGCTGGCAGAATGGCACATGATGGCAATTATAGTGATAAAGGAAATGGTTAATTTGTTGGTTTCAAAGCTTTAAATGTGGAGTGTGTGCAGAGAATTCCGCTGTATGGGTAATAATTGAACAGTGCGAATTGGGTCATGAGAAAATATGTAACAGGCTTCGTTGGTCTTCTATTTGTATCGCAAGAGACTTAACATGAAATGAAAATTACGAAATCCATGAAGAATGCTATGTCGCTCCGCTACTGTTGATCGGTTTAATGCAGTAAATTGTCGAACTTAACAGTTAACACTATTAAACAATGAATGCAGTTAAAAATTACATGATATGATAATATATTTTTGAATGATGAAGTGTACGAAGGCAACGGTTTTTTGTAGAAACTGACGTCGAGTGTTACGAATTGTGATAATGTTTACATTCTACAGAATGAATGTACTAAAATTAGATGATGCGTTATTGACACAGATGACATGTATAATGTTTAGATTACTAATAGATATATTATGACTTCGTATTTGTGTTCTGTGCCAATTGTAAAGTCACCTATTGGACAGATAAGGTTTACCTGATCCAGCTGAGGGGTGCGTTCCTCATTTGTACCATACTTGTATGAGGGGGGGGGGTGGAGGGACCCCCCCAAATCGAGGAGCCGGGGGGGAGGGTCCCCAAAATTTGAAAAAAATGGCCCGTTTTTGCGAAAATTTTGCAAAATTTAGGGTATTTTTGGTCGATCAGGGGGGGAGGGTCCCCAAATTTCGGCCGGAGAAGCCCCCCCCCAAAAAATTTCGACCCCGTTACATGTATGATTTGTAGGTACGGTAAGCCATATATACATATATGAGGGGCCGAGGGGGATATCGAGGGAGTGGGGACTCCCCCCCCCCGAAAACCCGAAAAGCGAGGGACCGGGGGGAGGGTCTCAGAAATTTGGGCAAAATTTAGCAAAAATGACACTTGTGAAAATTTCAAAAAATTTAGCAAAATTTAGGTCAATCTTGTGGGGAGGGTCTCCAAAATTGGCCAGAGGGCCCCCCAAAAAAATTACACGTATGCGGTAGGCGTATTAGGGGTGATGGGGTGTATAAACTTTGCAAATCGACGCCTTAGGGTGAAAAGCGGCTATTTATTTTGTGTTTGTGTTTTTTATATATTGATTATATCATTTTTTTGTTTTTTTTGATTATATATGTAGGGCCGTATTCATTATATTGAAAAAATTTAACACTCGTTATGCGGTATAGTCTGCTGGTATTAGAAGGTGATGGGGACTTGATATAAACTTTGTTTTATTTTATCAGGTATGCGGACAAATAAAAAGAATTTATAAGGGCCGTAAAAAAAAAAAAAAAAATTAATACTATTTTGTGTTTCGCATGCAGCTGAAAAGAAAAAGTCGTAAGTTGACAGTTTTACGATTTACACCGTTTTCATTTCAACAGTCATCACAGTCTTATGCGAACGAAAACAACCTAAGTTCGACTCCTTAGGGTGAAAAGGTGCAATCATGGACGTACATCAGAATTAGATAGGATATAATAGGTGGTATATACCTTTGCGCACATTATGTGAAAAAATCCGATCCGAAATCGAGTAGTGATGGAAAAAGCCCTGAGTGACATGAAACTGGCTTATTACTAGACTGAGAGCTCTGAATTTTGCAGTCTTTTTTAGACAGTTGTCATTCTACTGCAGACGTATGCTTTCCTTGCATTAGGTTCGTCTTGGCAGTTTTTCCGCATTTTCTCGAAATTTTAAAACGTCACATAGGAGGTTTTCCACCTAAGCGTCGAAATGATTACGTCAGCACTGCGGGTGGATTAGCTCCCCAGACCATATTAAAGCTCCTAGAACTGCTGGGTAAAATAAACTTGAAAAGTAACCCTAGTTAGTTTAAGGTTTAAACCGTTTAGTTACGAAGCACAGGCTATGCGGTTCTTGAGATCTTTATCGTCTATGGAAAATACGTACCTAATGAATGAAATGTAAAATAAGTGTTGAAAAACAAGGCTTTTATGTAAGTTAAGAATTAGAACGAGCGAGATTATGAAATTGACATTTAAGAAAATGTTGCGCTGACACCGTGATGGCGGATGGAAAAATTTGAAAGTGCGAAAAAACTATGGTTGCATTGCAACAGAAGTTAGCTGATCTTGAGTAAGGACATGCGTAGACTTTATTGAAATAGTTTATTTTGTCGCAAGACATTATTTTTGCCTCTTTGGTCGCTACCATGACCCCCTTACGAAATATGTTTTGGTGATGTTGTACGAAACAAGCCATTGGTTTTACGTACATTTTGCATGATTTGCACATAATTTCATTACGAAATATCGCCTGATTCGTTACAAATATGCTGTATGATTTTTGTGACTACTCGGCGGCACTCGCTGTACTCTTGATACTTGCAATTCGTTGTTTTCGTAATGAAATTGCGTGTTTCTTTTCGTCTCAGGGTCCAGCACTTTTCCTCAGACTTTTAAACTCAGTCCCATTCCGTTTGCAGACCCTTGAGGATGCGGACCTGAACGTTCGCCGAGTGGCCCTGGTGACTCTGAACTCGGCGGCGCACAACAAGCCAGCCCTGGTGCGCGATCGACTGGACGAACTGCTGCCAGCGCTCTACAAAGAAACCAAACTGAGGAAGGATCTCATTCGGGAAGTCGAAATGGGGCCGTTCAAGGTTAATATGGCTTGAGGTTTTTTTTTAAATTGACTTGGTTTTTTTTATTAATTTGGAAATAGTGGTTACCTAGCTACTTGTAGTCGAGAGACTGTAGTCGAGAGGATGGTAAAAAAACCCTAGCTACTTAATTAAAACGATCTTAGGGTCTTATCCAAAGTTGAATTTATCGGATTAGGTTTAACTTTATATCGTCAATAACGCAGCGTCAGTTAAACGCAATTTATTGAAGTTGGCACACACTGAGGTACTGCATGTGAGCCATGTGGGGCAAAATTTCAGCCGGCTATTTTCATTTTGTGCTGCGCTATTAGCAAAATTAATTTAAATTTAATCCGTTAAATCCAATTTTGGATAAGGCCTTAAGACAGTAGACGAGAGTAAAAATTGATTTGTTTAGTTAATCACCATGAGAAGGGGTAGCAAAAACTGGGATGACGAAATCTCTGTAGAATGCACACACTGGCTTCAGTATTCGTTACTCGTTACTCGTAATATCTCGTTGTCGGTTTGGTATGTTGACTCTGATTGTAGTATATTTTTTGTTTTTTTCAGCACACAGTAGATGACGGTCTAGACTTGCGAAAGGCTGCCTTCGAGTGCATGTATACCCTGCTGGAAACGTGTCTGGAAAAATTGGACATTTTTGAATTTCTAAATCACGTGGAAGATGGTCTGAAAGTGAGTACCTCTATATTTTCAATGTGACTTCTAATGAAAGTTAAATAACGGTTGTTCAAAAATGTTGGTGAGCAAATGGTTGGTTCAGTTCAGATAGATCGGTTAAGGGGTTAAGGGTTAAGATAGTGTCTGCACTTTTTTGTCCATATATAGCCATATATTGTTTTATATAACTTGTATGTATGTATAGGTTGTTTTTAAAACTGCAACATAACTCATTTTAGTGATCTGTTGGAATTATTTATTTTTAATATCATATTACTTTCTTGCTGCATTTCAGTGCATTTAAGGGGGTAATTGCGTTTTTAGGTGTTTTTTTGAAAAGGCATAGCTCAGCGTTTACAAATTCAAATCACAAGCGGTCTTTTGAATTAGGTAGAACAATATGTTTCCTAAATGTATGCCATGCATTGAAATTTAACCTGTGATTTTGTTTCCAATATAAGCGACTAAAGAAAGGTCATTTCCAAAATATTACAATTTTTTACAAAAAGTTTGCGCCACAGCTCTGAATCATACGATTACCTGTTGGGGCTGAAAGTTGGTAAGGTTTTTGACATGTTTAAAAGCCCCAGGCATGTCCCCCACTTTTTTGATAACTAGTCAATTTACTGAGAAAATAGCTGAAAAGCAAACGCACCGAAAATTTAAGATATTTTTTAGTAATTAAAACCCTCTAAAAATGTCCATAGGTGAAATTTCGAAAAAGTGAGAGACATGCCTGGGGATTTTGACCTTTATAGTACTGTCCCAAAAATTCATGCTCAGGCGGCACTTATAACTTGAGTACTGGTGGCGCAAAGTTTACATAGAAATCACAAAAACCTCGAAAACGCAACTACCACCTTAAATTTGCACCGATGTCAGTTTGATTAACTAGTGTAATTAAATCACATTGGTATAATATGTTTTGAGGACCACTACGATATCAAGATGCTGACGTATCTGATGCTTGCACGCCTGGCTAGTCTGTGTCCCACGCAAGTCCTACAACGTCTAGATAGACTCGTTGAACCGCTCAAACAAACCTGCAATGCTAAGGTATTGCTGCTATTTAATCAGATAGTAAATACAGGATGGTTTATTTTTTACAGTTGTTTTTCCGTTCTGCCGGTAAAATTAAGAAATAAAAATCACGTCACTATAGTGTGAAAAAAATAGTTACTACTTGAGAATAGCACCACTTGAGAAAATGAAACATGCGATGTCGTTACGATAAGAATAGATTTTGACTCTCAAGAGTACAGCAAGTAGTCGCAGAAGTCATGCCACTAAAATAAGTAAGTGATGCAACAATTTTTTGTCAGATTTTAGTAATGTTTATCTTTATCAGTATGTTATGTGATTGCTTCGTGATTGTGTCGGCAGAACGGACATACAGCTGTAAGTATGAATCGACCTTTTGGCAGCTAAGTTGTAGACATGGTGTTGTCTTGCATGAAAATAGTATTGAATTTTATGTGAAAAAGGTTACGTATGTGTATCATAAGTCATGTATTAATGTCATAATCAATGAGCTCTCATAGACAACATGGATATTATTGCACAATTCGCACTTCAGTACCTAAATTTTGTACCAAAATAATACTATATTGACTCCTAAATAATAAAAATAATAATAAAGGCAACTTTTAGTGTAATTCAATCTACAGTTTTTTGATTTTGTTAATTACCGTATGATTGTTTTATTGTCAGGTGAAAGCCAACTCGGTGAAACAGGAGTACGAGAAGCAGGAGGAGCTGAAGCGAGCGGCCATCCGGGCCTTCCACGCCCTGCAGAATGTGCCTGATGCTGATAAAAACCCCCACTTGAGTGACTTCATGGGTAAGATAGGGTGTGTGCGCATATGGACGTATGTCCCTAGCTGTTGATTCATACATTTTACATCCGTCCCTAGTTACCACACATGTGTAGTTGAGGAATTCTGAAAGGGGGAGGGGGGTAGAACGTTAGTTTTTGAAAAAGATTTTTTAGGGGGGTGTTAGTTTTCGAAATTTTTTTTTTTTTGGGGGGGGGGGGGGTGAAAGCTAGTTATTATGACTCATGGGTGGGCGGGGCAGTCCCTTTCACAATCCCTGTCCTGGCTGACATGCTACTTAGACACTACTGCCTGAGTTTTACGGCAGCTTGAGCATTGTTTGATTTGTAAGTCGGTTTGATGATACATTGGAAGAAAAAGAACAATACATTGTTTTGCAGTCGGTGTGATGATACATGGAAGAAAAAGTGTCCCACTTACAGTCACTAGAAACATCAAGTCACAAAGTTGCACGAGTCCGGGCCTAGGGGGATCAGAAAAAGTCGGAGAAATTTTCGATTTTTAGGCCAAATTTGGTCAATTGGGGACGTATCGGAAATGTTTTCCGACTAAACCCACCTCCACTGCGTCCAAATTTTTTCACAATTTTGCGAAAAGGTTTGAAATTTTTTCGCAATTATCAAATTTTTTTCGCAATTGCGAACGTTTTTGCGCCAAAAAAAAAACCAAGAGTATCTACCAATCAGTACAGTGGCTATGTTAGCACAGATATTAATATGCTTATTTATATGTATAATCCTTGTTTGAAAATTCTATTAATAATGACAATGAAAAAACATGTATTTGTTCCTGCTATAAAAATCAACCAGTATAGTCTATAATGTTAGCAAAGATATGCTTACAATCTATATGTCCTTAAAATTGCAGGTCTAATCCGGACCACCCCTGAGCTGGCTAGTCTTTATGAGAGCATCCAGAAGGATCCCAGCGGGAAGTGCGGCGGTGTCCTGTTGCCCGGAGATGTCCCCGCCACAGCGGCTGAATGCATGGACACCAGTTGAGACCAGTCTCTTAATGTGTGATAATGTTTTTTTAATATGATAATCCTAATGCTTGTCATTGTTTATTTTCATGCACAAACTGTAGTAACATGGGTTATATCTCTTTTGAGAATAGGTATTGTACTTTCTGGACTATTTCGACCATTTACGTGACTGAGACAGGGACTAAACGATATGTTAGGGCTTGAACAGGATTTAACGGAGCAGGGTCGACTCATTAAAAGCTGTATGTTCGCTCAGTGGATAAAATTACGAACTAGTGGCGCCACAGGTTGTTCTCACTAGTGGCGTGATTTTTCGTGAACACAGACGGCTGTAAGTATGAATCGACCCTAAGAACCTTAAGCCCGGTTTATACTTGTCCTCAGGAACACAGGGACAGGGACAAGGACAAATTTCGGTCATCTGCTGTGAAAATAGGACTAAAGCGTTTCGGCTAATTTGTTTGTATACGGTTTGGCAGTCTTCTTGGCTATGTTCATGCAAAACATTGGCGTGTTTGGCTGAGAAGTTTCTTGGAATTGCTTAAGGACAAAACGATAGGTACAAGGACAGAGTGTGAACCGGTCTTTATTCACTTAGGATTTTTTACGGTTTAAATTTGGTAGATGTAATACCGGATATATCGGATTAAATAGAAACAGATCAAGTGGATTGCCGAAATTGACTTTAGTGGCCGTTTTGTATTGGGTTTTTTCGGGGAGACATTAATATCATGTTTTTGGTTGAAATTGAAATTGAAAATTGAAGTTGAAAAAATGTAAAGTGTTAAAGGATTTGTTTACTAATTTTAATGAGTGAATTAGATTGACTTTATTAATGTAGTTATCGAACTGCCATTGTGCCACATTTTTATCAAATTTGGTTCACAAGATGGTAAAAGGTAAAGTTACTATGTTTTTGAACAGGCCCTTATAAAATATGTTATCATTACTCTGCTGTTAAACAGTAGTATTGTTTGCAGTTCTTTTGTTTTGTTTTTTTGCGTAGTAACTGAGCAGTCACAACGTGTCTGTTATTCCCTGTCTCCCTTAACTGTTTTAGTCTGTGACCTGTGTCTAACTGAAAAGTATGGTACTTTATTAATGCTGTTCAGTTTATATATACTTGATATTAAATTAATTTTGTATAGTAAATAGTAATATACTGTAGGCACTTTGGATCATATGAACACTATCGACAAACTGTAAAGAATAGAGATTTTAAGTAAGTTTGAAAACTTATTAAGAATATTCAATTTTTTAAATCTAAAAATAGTGCCGACTGAAATAATAAATTTTTCTTTAAATTTCAACTTGACTTTGTAGTTTTAAGGCCTATTCACACAGGGCTCATTTTGCTGCATGGCGTACGCCATGGCGCATGAGCGGGCGCATGAGAGGGCGCATGAGAGGGCGCATGAGCGGGCGCATGAGCGGGCGCATGAGAGGGCGCATGAGCGGGCGCACACGCACACTTGCCTACTGCATTGTGTGCATTGTGTGCAGTGTGCTTGTGTGCATTGTGTGAGCGGGGGCATTCTATTTTCACACAGCCTGCTGCATTATTTCACACAATGCAGTAGGCAAGTGTGCGTGTGCGCCCGCTCATGCGCCCGCTCATGCGCCATGGCGTACGCCATGGCGTACGCCATGGCGTACGCCATGCAATGCGCCCGCTCATGCGCCCTCGTGTGAATAGGCCTTAATTAGTAAGTAAGTTTAAATTTCAATTTTTTTTGTATAAAACCTAATTAATTGTATTGCAGTTATTAGATGATTATTTGTTGATGTGCGGTTGATTGTTTGTTTTGCGCACTGCATATTAGGCAAATCCGGTTGTTGTGTTATTTTTGTCGTGTCATTAGGATCGATGCTTTCCGGCCAGTGGCAAAAAAATGACGCCACTAATAATGTATCAGATAAGCATGTGGTGGGATTATTTCGTAATTTTGCCGGCTATACGGACATGCGTATGTTCAGACATAAAAGGGGCATTCCTATTGCAAAAATAACTTCGAAAAATTGAAAATATACATTTATTGATTGATTGGTTGCGCTTGGTTCTTATTTCTACCTTTTATTTATATTTGTCACTCCCGTTCGCTTGTTTCTTATTTCTGCCTAGCGGAAACTGTATCTAAGAATTTATTTTAAATTTCCACATTTGCATTGGGTGCTAATAATGGTTTCGTAATCGTCAAGTAGGCTAAAATTTGAACAGATTGAAACGGAAATAGCTTAGGTACATTGCGTGAATAGGATTATATATTACCCATAACACTGTTAACTAACAGTTAATGTAATTGTTCTTAATTAAAGGATATTAGGTGAATATAGGTTTAACATTGTACGAGGTTAACGTTTTGTTAGTATATACTGTTGAGTTGTTAATATACCTAGTTAATTATTTGCTTGTTTTTACTGGTTACTAATATGTTGTTTAACTGGTTAACATTGTATGTATAAAAAACAACGGAGCACTAATTTGGAGTCGTATGTCACATGTTTCTGTAAAATATTAAGCTTGTGTTTATTAATAATTCACCTTTGTTTGACTTGAATGCGTGTTATTAAAAGTTTATTTGTATATTTTAATTTTTGTTCTTTATATAGGTACCTACGTATTCATTGCTCTGTGTTATAAAAGTGCATGTTCCACATTAAGCAGCGTTCAGTCGACAATACATATACCGGTAAACTACAGTTCACACTATTTTTTGCGATTTTTTTAAATTTTGCCGGCTGCACGGACAATGCGGCTGTCGTATAATTAGAGAATAGTCACAATCATTGGGGTTGGAATAGTGAGAAGTTCGGGGTCAAGAGAAGTTTGGGGGGGGGGGGGGGTGGGGTAGACACTGTATATAATATGTATGAAGACATTTATTTTTATTTCTTTTTTTGGAGTTGAACTGGATAGAAACGCGTTTTTGCATTATAAAACAGTAATTCTCAGAGATATAGTGCGGAAATGGAAATAGTGTTTTTGCAAGCGGACGATTTTCGATGGCAGAGATTCGCACACATGTAACGGGGTCAAAATTTTGGGGGGGGGGGCCTCTCCGGCCAAATTTTGGGGACCCTCCCATCCCCCTAGTCGACCCAAGCCGTCCTTCAGAACGCAGGGACGAAGAAAGGGACAAAATTTGTTCAGCAATGTTTTTCTGTCACTGTGAAGAATTGGCACAATAATTTTAGACTAATTCTTTGCAAACATACTAAAGTCTGACAAAAAATAGTTGCACCACTTGAGAAGACGAAACATGTGGTTTCGTTACGAAAAGGAAAGATTTTGACTATCAAGAGTACAGCAAGTAGTCGTAGAAGTCATGCCACTGAAATAAGCAAGTGGCGCATTTCTTTTTAGTCATGCCCGTTTCCCACTGCAGGTTTAAGGTTTAAGGTTTGTGGTTTATGGTTTAAGGTTTAAAGTTTCATTCACACTCAGTGTAAGGCTTAACGATATTTGAATGTTGTATATTCATTGGCTGGATGCAGAAGCTCCGCCTACACACAGCTCGGAGCTGATTGACAGAATATACAAGCTCCGCCTACAGCTCGTAACTGATTGACTGAATGGAGAAGCTCCGCCTACAGCTCGTAGCTGATTGGCTGAATCCTTAAACCTTAAACCAAAAAGTTGAAATTTTTCAACATCGTTAAACCTTAAACCTATGCAGTGGGAATGTCCAATATGCTCACTTCATGTTCTACGTTAAACCTTAAACCTGCGGTGGGAAGCGGGCATCAGACTTAGTCTTGACCATAGATGCACATAGTACGGGGGGGGGGGGCAGGGGGGTATCCAGTATCCACCACCCCCCCCCACCTCAGACACCAGGCCCCCTCCCCTTTAACCTCCCATCGACCACCCTTCGGATTGCCGAAAAAATGTACCAAAATTGAGTAAAAAGTTGAAAAATCGCAAAAAATTTTCCGGCTGTACCCAAAAAGTGCCCAAAAAATAAGTAGAAAATCGAAAATTTGCAAAAGTTTTTCGGCTTTCGCCCGAATTCAAACCATACCCCTCTCCACGGGGGGTTGGGCAGCTCGCTCCCCTCGTCGATTGCTCCCGTGCATCTCAGGCCTTGACTGCAACATTGTTGAGGAAAAAATATCCCCAGGTATTAGGAAGTCTTCATGATGGAAGTACTTGGGGATAATGAAAGTGAAGAATATGAAGCGGGCTTAACCTGGAGTTTAGGCTTAATTGAGCACCAAATTGAAAATGAGCAACAAATGGGCGGTTCTAGTTAATTTTGTCAATTGTTAACTTGAAACCTAGGACCGAGTGCCTCTTAAAAACCTAGGACCAGTGCATCTTAACTGGCATTTATTCTCATCGTGCTATAATGAAACCCAGTCTACTGTGACTCTCACTCCCATAAATTTTTATCAATCTGTGTGAAAAAAATAACAAACCTTATTTCTAAAATAAGAAGTTCAATTTACTTTAACTTAAGAAATAAGGAGGTAGCCAATCAGAAGCGTTGGTTGGAGCTTGCGACGCTAAGCCACGCCTTCCTTTCTGCTGATGGGACAATTCAGATATTGCTCTGTACGTACGTTCTGCTGCGTACGTACTTCCGAATTCCCGCCTAAATTCACCCCCAGCCAATCAAATAACAGCCAATTTCTGCCCATTATTTCTTATTTCTGTTTCTTATTTCTTAATTATTATTTCTGATTTCTGCCCAGTGGAAACCGGGCCTATTATTCACACTTGAACCGAATGGCCGTTTTATCGAGAAAAATTACCACTGTTCGTTGCAACCTATTTATTTTTTTCGAGGTTTCTCCAAGGCACACGGCTGTCACTATGAATCGACCCTGATAGTTGCGGTTTTTCGTGCCATCATCCAAACAAATAGCCCTTTTTTTAAATTATCTAATTAGAAATTAGAGTTGGAAATTCGACGTGGCTGTTCTTTTTTTTGCTTTTTCTAATTGCTTCGTCAACCTAGAGTACAGCACTTTTCACCTATCAAAGCAACACACGAGTCGTTCGGGCCTTATGTCATCCTTATTCGATAACCCGTATACGCAACAGCAGTTGAACATTCTTCAAATTTTAACCCTGAGTGCCACAATATATAAGTGCTAAAACGCAGGTCGTCACTAAAGCGGCGCGTTTCGCACATTTTCACCTAAAAAATCATGTTTCAAAGTATTTCGTCTTATTATTTTTCTGGCGGGTTTAAATATTCTTTGCACATATCCTTAATAGCCAATTTTGGTGTCCAACTGCAGTACATATTTCTCCCTTATCAAAATAAGAGGCTTTATAGCTTTCGAGTGCTTTAACGCCTAAGGCTTGCTTGGTGAATGTAAAAGTAATTTAATGGTTTCTGAGTTACGCCTTGCTTCTGCTGAATGCTTTTAGTGGAATCAAAAAATTTGTTTAGAATGACAAAATATTTGTTCTTTCATGTGAAAACGGTTCTACAGGAAGTGCACCAGCCGTTTTTTGGTTTCTCATATTTTGACGTTTTCATAATTTTGTGCTGTTCTATTCCGATTTTAACTCTGCCTTTTAAGTGCACTTATTCTCTTATTTTTGTGATTGTTAATTATGTACGTAATTTTTTTGTAAGTTGTCTTCCTATTGCTTATACGACTTTACCTGCATCATTTATGTATTTTTTATTTTCTAATGTGCAGTACATGAGTCAGAGGGAAGGGATCGTTTGCAGGCTCGTTTCATAAAAGAACAATTTTCATTTTTACTTAGCTTTATGTCACTAGCGGTAATGAACCCGGCCCCAGTATATATTGTGCCATTCCTTCCTATTTCTAAATGTACCTCTTGGTGATGTCAGTCTGTGGGTCTTTTTGAATCTCATTACTTTAATTGGACACTATGTTTGTGAGAGTCCTGCTATGTAGCGCCGTTTATCTGATGCCTTTTTTCAGTGGTAAGGTTAATTTTGATGGAAATCTGATGTAAATGATATATAGGTTATTTCGAACGTTGCACACAGTAGACAGTTAACAGTATTCGAAATGCAAATGACATTATATAGTTTTGGTTAGTCTACAGAAGTTGGTGCTTAGTTGTGGTTGATTTGTTTGTATATGACATACTGATGAATTTGATTGTTCTAAAGTCTGACCAAAAAATGCTTCACCCGTACACCAAAAAGCAACACTATTGGTTTATGAAAATAATACATTGCAAGCATCAAGAATAACAGGAGTCTGTAGTCACAAAAATCACGCAACCTGTTTCATATCTCAAGGTTCCGCAATTTCTGATCAGACTTTATAATGTAAATAATTTACCATATTATGGTAAATACGTTAATAATTAGGATATTGTGAAAATATACAAATAATACAGCATTTAGCATACCTATGTACTTACATATGGCTACAGTACATTGCAAAAACGGTTTCCAATTCGTTACTGGTAACGAACATTCGCTACCAGAAAAAGACGAAGCTTCGTCCAAGAGGACCAAGGTTTGTCTTAAAAGACGAAGCTTGTTCCAAATAGACGAAGGTATTTGCGAAAGGACAAAGCTTCGTTACCAAAAAAGGACAAACTTATATGATCAACAACTTCTATGCTAAGTAATGCAGTGAACAATGTTACTCTGGTACATACATACATGTAGTGGCGGCCGGCGGGATGTGCGGGGGGTAAGACCCCCCAAAAAAATTCTGTCCCGGGGGCGGGAGGGGGGTCCCACCAGGGGGAAATGAGGGGGAGGGTCTCGGCGGGAGTAAAATTTTAGCCAAAATTTGAAAAAATCGGCATTTTTGTTAAATTTAAGCGATTTTTGCCAAAATTTTTTGCCAAAAATTGTCAAAATTGGTGTTTTTTTGTTAAAAAAGGTAAAAATTGCGTCATTTTTTAGAGAGGGGGGGGGGGTCAAAAATGAGTTGACGCCGGGGAGGGGGGTCCCACGAATGGGGGGGGGCGAGGGGTACCCAAAATTTTTGGGCTGTAACATGTATGCTCTGGTTAATTTTTAGCTTCTGCATCGGGGAACCCGTACGCGAAGAAATTATTCGAGGACTTGATGACTGGTTACAACCGTCTGATTCGACCCGTGGAAAACAACACACAAGTGGTTCGGGTCAAGTTCAAGTTGAAACTATCACAACTTATTGATGTGGTATGAAATTTAAAATAATTAATTTTTAAAAGTAGATTCCTGTACCCGAAAAACGATATAATTTTGAATGGTTTAAAAAAACTAAACGGTTTAAGCACTGATTTTTAGTCGGACTAAACAAACTTAGATAAGCATCCAAATGTCAAGATATAAACGATAGTGTCCGTTATACTAAAAACGGTAGCAATTTGCTATTGCACTTGCTCTTGTTTTTTTTAATTGCTATTGCTTTTTAGAACCAGTTCAGTTTTTTATTGTTGTAGCATGAAAAGAATCAAATCATGACAACGAATGTTTGGCTGAAACAGGTACGTAGACTGTATATTATATATAAGGATTAAAGTAGAGGGTGCGCTGTAGGGTAGGTATCAAACAGGGCTTACGCTACGGGTAGTAAAGCTAAAGCTTGGTTCATACTTGTCCTTATCCTTGTCTCTATCATTTTGTCCTTAAGCATTTCCATAAAAACTACGTCCAGATAAGCGTATATTTTGCACGGAGAAAGTCGACGTCAAATCCAATTAGTATGCAAGAAATTAGACGAAACAATTCAGTTAATGCTTCATAATAGCTGACCAAAAATTGTCTTTGTCCCTGTCCCTATGTTCTTAAAGACAAGTATGAACCTGTCCTGTCCTGTACCTGCTGAAATAGATTTAAGGGGGTAGTGTCGCGAAAGTCGACGTTGTGGAACGGTAAAGTCTTCTAAGTATGTAAAAAATAAGACGTTATTCTTTGTATATTTTGAAAAAAATACATGTTAAGGCAAGTATTTTTGCTAAGTTCCATCAAAATTGATGCAGTATACAATATACATATAGTCAGCAGTGAGGTCGCGAAGTCGTAACAATGACGTTTTAAAAACCTATTCATATTCGATAATTTCGGCACAATTATCAATCTGTTTGTCTATTTTATTTACATACACTAAAAAGACATATGTTGTAGTTTGTGCACACAAATTGTAGTGCAAATCGCTTGGGTGGTTGCGGAGTAAGACCTGTTTGAACTGTGGAACTGTGCGTAAACAGTAAAGTTCTCACAGCAATAATGATAAATTGTGAAAAATCTAGACTTATTTTAAAATCAAAAGAAAAACGTACCTTTAATTTTTTTTCTTAGTTGCTGCAAAAAATTGTGTGTCGACATGTTATGGGTACTTCACAAGCTGGCCAATCTGATATGTGGCTTAAATTTTTTAAACTTTTATGTCCCTGTTGTGTGATGTCTGGCTTACAATGGGTGATTGGTTCAAGATTTTGGTATATATTGGTAGTCTAGTGTGTAGCACTAATTATTTAACACAGTATAGCATTGGACTACATAGTTTCCCATTAAACGTGCCATTTTGAAGCAAAAAGCTCTATTTTTGCAACTATTTTTGCAACCTATGAGCAAAACTGCTTTTGGCAACACTACCACCTTAAAACCTCAACTCTTTTTCGTCACACTCGGGCCATATTTTTGTATTGTGGCTTTCATTTTTTCTATTATTTCAAGTCCCAGCTTTTGAATGTTTTCAGGAATGGTATGATTATAAATTGCACTGGCGTCCAGACGATTATGGGGGCGTGAAAATGCTTCACATTCCTGCAGACCGAATTTGGCTACCCGACATTGTGCTTTACAACAAGTAAGCAAAGCAGCTAACAAAACGGTAAGCCCGGTTCATATATACTTGTCCATATCCGCGTCCCAATAATTTTTGTCCTTGAGCAGTACCAAGAAAACTATGTTGCTAACTGATCTACATATCTTGCACGTATTACAAAGTTTATGGCAACTTCAATTTGTATGCAAAAAGGTAGGTGAAGCGATCCTCTCAGTGCTGCACAATAACTGACCGAAAATTGTCCTTGTTCTTATGTTCTGTAGGATAAGTAAATATGAACCGGACTTTAAGAGGGCGCTCTAAGTAACTTTCAATAAATCAAATTGCTATAATTTTTCTTTTCTTGCTCAACCGAAGTTTTTTTCTTAAGCGCCGCGCAACCAAGTCACATACCAGGCAAGTATTTTTGCCAAGTTTGAGAGCTCTGGGAAGTGGGAACATTAGCAAATTTTATGACGACATCAAAATTGAAATTTTGCAAAATTTGTCTAATTTTTGAAACCACGTGACTCAGCGGTGCCTTAACCAAATTAAACAGTCGATAGCTTAATCTAAAGACAATCATGTTGCCGAAGTGCCATTTTTGTCGAATTTTAGTTAGTCATGTTAAATAAATTTTTACATATTTTAATTTTTATCAAAAGTGACGTTTTGAAAAGCCTATCATATTAAGCCAAATCGTAATAAATATAATTTAAGCAGTTCGGCACCTCCATATACATCTGCTGTAATAGTTTGCAAAGTTTCATGCGGATCGAATTTTTTTGAAAGGTTTGCCTACACATACGACTTTTGAAAAAGTTGCAGCTAGCAATTCGCTACACAAAACTCTTTCAAAAAGTACCAAAAGCCATATAGAATTTTTTGGTATAGCGATTTTAAGATTTTTTCCCATTGAAAAATATGTTACATTTTCAAGTTTGACAAAATTTGACATTGAAAGCTCGTTTAATTTTAAATAACTTTTTTTCTTGAGTTAACCCACGAAAACTTAGTGAAAAATTTTATCGCCCAAAGTCGGTTATTCAGACTTCAGAGCGCCACCGTAAAGGGTTCAGCAGTCAGCACTTTTTCCTATTGCGGCACACCGCAACAGGTCCTTATGATGACCCTAGTACAAAACGTAAGGCTGTGTGATAAAATTAACCGTAGGTGTGTGTGCGTGTGTGTGTAATTCATAATGCCTGTGGACGACTTGCACAGCAAGCTGGCTTCTGTCTGTAGAATTTCTGTGAAGTGGCAACGTAAAGCTTGGCGAGAGATCTGTGCGCGTCTGTGCGTGCTTTGATCACTGTGATTGTGCGCATGTACGTGCACATGGGTGTGTTTGAGAATTGTGTCTGTTCATTCGTTAATTGTGTGCATGTCGCATTGTTGATAACCCATACGATTGGAGTATTAGTCAAATGTAGCTCTTTATGTCCTATGTGTACAAATCTAATTGTTCTAACAGTCTCCCAGTAAAATCGACGAACTGTTTCCGAAGAAAAATTGTGTGACAAGTTAGACGGTTTTAATGCGTTTGATTCAGGTATGAATCAAATCCAGCTCATTGCTCAAGAGAAGTGGCTGTTACTATTTGGAACTTCTTCGGGTTTTTGCTGAAGCTTTTGACTGTCAAGAATGCATACTACGCTAGTGTTGTTGACAAAGTTTCAGTTGTAGCTGACACAAAAGTTTAGCCAAGTTTTTTATGTATGGGGTTAACATGTGAAATTCCAGGCTCAAAACTGGCATTTTGGCATTTACTGAAAAATGACGTTATCACCAAGTAAAGGGTTTACAGTCAAATTGTGTCATTTTGTTACAATTTGACATTTTGTTACAGTATGTGAATGAAGGGTTTTTAGCTAACATATTTTGCGAACAACCTTTTGCACAAAACTTTTATTTTCCAGTGTTCAGCATATTTGTCTCATAATAACTTTATAGAAGTAATAAATCAAGTGGGCGAGAGGAAAAAGCAAGCCTCTTTTTGCCAAGTCATGGCCGTCCGTGTATGTTCGCTTGAAGAATTTGATTGAGTCAGAAGAATGGAGCTCGACAAAACTGCTAGTTGGAAAATAAAGCCAAATAGTGCTCCTTATCGTTTTTTATAAAAATATTTTAAAATTTAGTGTGCACACGGATTCTGGCAGCACATGTTCGCTATTTTTTAAACTATGTTTTCATGCAAATGCGATAGTCCTCAAGTGATATTTAGAAAATGGTTCTACAGGAAAACTCTGTGACAGGTTTCAACGTTTTAACCTGTTTGATTCGGGTATGAATCAAATCCAGCTCGTTGCTCAAGCACAGTTGATTGGCTTTTTTTCTATTTTTTTAGCCACAGTGCCTTAGTCTTCCTTAAAAGTCATTTCCAATAGAATTTAGCAGTTTGGTGAAAGTTTTTATCCAAGTCGGAATAAAAAATGAGCTCGCAACAGGTTTTTTGTCAGATGTGACAAACTCCTGTAAAATTCTTTCTGTTTTTCTTTTGCAGCAAACTGCTGCTTGTTCCTGTTGGGCCTCAGCCCAACAGGTCTTTAATTTTGATTCTGGCATCTTAACGTAGTCTTAGCGTTAAAGTGTTCATGTGCGGAGTGTGTTTTAAACGTCTTTTACCGTTGCTCTGCATCTGTCACAGCTAAAATGCCTTGCACAATCAGTGTGTTGCTGCTTAAGTGGTTTGTGAAAAGTACCTAGAAAATGCAAAAGTCTGACAAAAAAGTCATCAACTAGGACTCGACGACATCATCTCAAGGTTGCGAACCCAGCAAACTTACCACTCGACCACTCAGTTCTGATGCTTCACGGCAATTAATAATCATGATGCATCAGAAATCGACTATAGCACTGTGTGCAACCAAACTGGCACAGCTTACTTGCAATAGAACTTGCAAGATAAGTTTGCAGTTGTGCACAAGCAAACATGAAGCTCAGTAATTATTATTAATCTTTACTTAGGTGCCTAGTACATATCTAACTTAGCTTCCAAGTTCCCACAGCTTTGGACTGAAATTTCGCAGTTTCAGTGGCTGTAAAAGGAGTAGCATTTTATGGGCAATTAAGAATGTGCAAATTAAGAAATAAAACTTTCGCTGGCCCAACAGGTTTACGATGGCCTCTGGCCAATGTTACTTAACAAGCACTTCTGTTGACGAGTGCACATATTTCCACATGACGACAGTGAGTATTATTTTACCGTATCGGTAAAATTAGGCGCGGCATGCACCAAATCTTTTTGTAAGTAATCCTTCTAATTTCATATACAGATTTGAGATTACAGGTGTTACGCAAAGTTTCATCTTTATTCGAGTCAGAATCTGTCACAAGACTTAGGAAATTTGGCAGTACAATTTGTTCGACGATTACGATTTACACAGGTCTAAGTACATAAAAATTGAGAACTACTGACCTGAGTGACCGGTGATTTGACTGATACCCATGACATTTGATTTTTTGTCATTCAAATTTGGAAAAAAAGACAACGCTTTCGAAATACAACAAAATACAAAAATGTCAGAGCTGATGGGAATCGAACCCATTAACATCTGTTTCGTAGTCACACACCTTAACCATTAGGCCACAGCCCCGTTGGATGATGCGATTAAAATTGTAACTAATGGTTTTAATCAGAGTATCGGTGTAAACAATGTTACGTGCAGGAATGATCGATATTGCAGATACATATCGATTGTCAACCTGCCACTATTATGGGGAGACACGCACACGCTCACACTTATCACACACACACACACACACACACACACCCGCACACAACGTATGCGCTGAGAAATGCGCACAAAACGTGCATGAGCCAGCTTGTCATTCCTGCAGGCTTCAGTGATGCACTGAAACTGAATATGATTTACACGCATTTTCTGTTTCAGTGCATTAACTGAAACTAGTATGCACGGCCGCTGAGGCGGCCGCGCAAAAACATACGCTTGATACTTACTGAATACTTTTGCCGAAAAGTTAGCTTGTTTGGTCAAACTTTAGTGCGCAAAATCTGCAGATCGAATATAGGCTTGAGACAGTTTTATCAAGTAGACAGCTACTAGTCTAATACATTTAATTCATTAGCAATTGACCTTTAGATAAGATACCTGGCAAAAGTCACTGCCTCTGAATTAATATCAATCGATTAATACGGAAAATTTATATGTTCAAACTTTAAGGGTGGATTTCACCACGGTGGTTTATAAAAACCATGGTTTTACGTACGTGTGCATATGATTTGCACATAATTTCATTACGAAATATCTCATGATTCGTTACGAATTTCGTAGATTTTCTAAAACCATGGTTTTTGCTCAGTTGAAATTTCAACAGAATAAAAACCTGCTATGCTGCAGGTTTGAAATTTCAACTGAGCAAAAACCATGGTTTTAGAAAATTCACGAAATTCGTAACGAATCATGAGATATTTCGTAATGAAATTATGTGCAAATCATATGCACACGTACGTAAAACCATGGTTTTTAAAAACCACCGTGGTGAAATCCACCCTAATAGTTAATAAACATAATAATAACCATATAAACCCAAGCAAAAGTTCTATGACCAAGTACTAAGAGCACAATATTATACGGAATATGAGGCAGAGTGTCTCAGTGGCAGTGCGTTGTATGTACTGTAGATCGTGCGGTTTCTATGTGTAATCCTGAGTTGCATATGTACTATCAAGAGTATATACTAGAATTATCCTGTTATGTACTCTTGATACTATCTATCCAGACTATACAAATCTATTTATCAAAACTGTCCAGCTAAAATTTTAAATTCAAATCGGCAAATTTAAGGAACAACTTTTTGCCGAAATTTTTTTCTTTACGCCAAGATCTCGTTTAAATCAGTCAAACTTTCGCAGAATCGTGTCAAGTGAGTGTAATATTAGGAAAATGTGGTATGGTCATGAAGTTTCACACAGATAAATACAATATGATACAAATACAACACTACACCTAAAGTAGTAATTCATCTTGGCTATGCATATTTGTGACCAGTTTTGATGTGCACTCTAGTTTCGCTACTATTTGTTTCAACCCACGTCCAAACATAACTTTTTTCACTGAGCGCCAGCTGTAAATTTAGTACTCTGTAACGAAATTTAATTTTAACTTATTTATTTTAGGTCGTAACTTGTAGGAAGAATAACTCATTAGTATTAGAAAAATAAACTAACTAACTTTATCATAAATAAATTTTGTAACTAGCTGGTTCGGGTCAAATAAAACTTGATAAATTGAGTTTAGTTGGTCAGCTTCAACAAAATCAATATCGGCCAATTGGTAGGCACTATATGCCATTCTAATATATTGTGTAGTAGCTATTAGTAGGTTTATTCATAATAATAAATCATAAGTTGAATGAAACGCAATGGAAGTCTTTGCGAAAATTATTTCCATCCGATGACGTAAAGTGCATAAACAACTCCCGGAAACCAGAATAGCAAGTCTAATATAAGAGCTATCAGAACATCCAGGTCACACATGCATTGGCCACGGTGAACGCAAATTCCCACTGGCTAAAAAAAAGAACCACAGATTTTAATAGCTTCATCATATAACTGCAGCGTATGTGTGCAACCTACAAGGGTTTTCTGGGAAAACATAGAAGCAGAATTATACACATGTAAGAATATAAGACTGCGACAGTAAGTTGTCAACTAGCTTTTAAGCATACATAATAGCTCATATTGGCTAGAATAGTTGTGAAGTAAGATAGGCCCCCTACTTACAAATGGATTTACTACAGCTTATTGTCGGCCCAGTAGCTCAATTGGTTAGAGCCGGTCCTCAATTGGTCTGCAGATCCAGAGATGAGTGGTTCGAATCCCCCGTGGGTCATTGTGATGATAATGCTGTCTTTATTTTGATGCAATTCCCCCTCCCTTTCTTGACATGGCAAGGCCGCCACGACGAACTTCGGAATCTCCTGGTCGCAGAACTGAGTTAGGTAGCGTTAGGTATGGGTTGTTGGGGGACATACCCCCTTGAGTGGCATGGGCAGAGTGGTGGTGAGAGTATATGGAGGAATTATCGCGGAGGTACATACCTTAACATGGTGCAATACAGCAAGTAGGAAACACCCACAAACGAAAGTCTGACCTAAAACTGCTCAGCCCTGCGACAAAAAAGGTGGCTGATGGTGATTTAAGCAGCTATGCACGACCTTCTGTTCTTTACTTCACTATGTGCGTTCGCCATTCTGACAAACATTGTGTTAGACACTTACCCGTGACATCCGCACGTTCTTATTTTAAAAAATGAAACTTTTAATGGTCAGTTTTGGTCACTTACCGGCAGTACAATTGCGCAATATATTGAAAGAAGGCTGACTTCTCGACCATTGAGTTCGGGCATTTTAATGCTTAATGCTGATCCAAAGTGCAACAGGTTTTAATTGGAAGTGTCTTTAGTTAATATGTAGATGCCGCACTGTAACAGGTTTAAAGTTGGACTAACGAATATTTGACAAATGTTTCTTGAAGTCGACGTAAAAATGTTCAAAGATTAAGATACGACTGTTAACGAACAACCTTTTCGTAAACGTTAAGAAAATATTTTGGTCGTTGAATATAAAAAGAATACCTATTCATAAAAATATTCCTAAAAAGTATGTTAGCTTTAAATTGATGTGTTGAATATTCAACTACTTTGAGCTATTTAGCCACGAGAATTCATGGCGATTTAAAAAATAAATAAGTAACCTAAAATCCGATGAATTTTATGTCATAATCGAAAGACAAAAATTTTCACAAATTTCACTGAAGGGGGTGGGGTGAGTACATTATTATGCATAGGTCTAAAATTGAAAAAACCACTAATTTTCCATTCAACCTTCGTAATTACCAAAAAATTGAGATGTAGTGACACGGCTGCGACTTGTGGCAAACTGAACAATTTTTACGCAGCTGCAACGGCGAACTTTGCTGCGCAAAAAACGCAAAGCCGTGTGCAGTGTGCACTTTTGAACAGTGTAGTGGTTTGCTGATGATGCTGGTTTACCTGGAAGTTGGCTAAGGTTTTGATTTAACGTGTGGTGTTGTGTGTGTGTGTGCGTGGCTGCTGCACTGAACAAAAAACAGCAGCTATAAGCACATAAAAATTAAAGTGTTGGCAAACAGATTCGAAGAAATCCATTGAATGCAGATTTTTAAAACTTAAAATATATGCAAGCGGATGATTTAATTTGGTGTGTCTATCCGCCTAGTGAATGGCTATGTCTCGAAAATTTCGGAGATCGATCTTGATAAGCCGCTTTATTTTTTATGTATCCTTTTGAATATCCTCAGATTGTCTGTTTCTAATCAGTAGTAATCTGACCCTGACGTACATAGTTACGTTGAAGAAAATAGTCTACGCATATGTATAAAAATCAATATAAAGACGGTGGCGGCAGGGAAAAACGGCGTCTGACCCATAGGTGTAAAATAAACTGGCACAAAATTTAAATTTACGCTTGGGAAAAGTTTTTAAGATTTGCTAGTACAATTTTTTTGCTTTTCGAAGTAACGACTTTTTACAGTATTTTTGGCATCAAAAAGTATGCATCAAAGATCAAAGGTAACATAGGTATTCACTATCCCAACACGTTTATGATGGCCTCTGGCGACTGTACTTACAAATTAAAACTTGATGCTTACTGAATGTTTTAAACCAAATATTAGACTCGGTAGTATTAATGCTCACAGAAGACATTCTATTTGTTTGAATGCATTCGTTGTCCTCTAAGTCGCAAAATTGAAAAAATGATTACAAATTTTCTACAAAGTGATGCTAATGGTTCATTAAAAATTGTGAAAAAAGCATCAGCCGCAAAAAAAGCATCAGCAATCGGAGAAACGCATTGAACCGTGAGTGCACATTCAGTGTTAACGTGTCTTGCAGGATTCACATCTGTGATAAGCACGGACACGGAACGGACAGTGTACATGCGTCTAACCTTGCACGATGAATGCATTTTTACGCTGCAGCCTCAGCGCATGCTATGGCGTAACACACATAACTGACTGACCACGACTGTAGCTTTGCAGTGGTTATGTTTAGTAAAAAATGCTGGTATTAAAAATTCAGCGGCCGCGTTTTATAGTCGAGAATATCCTCAGCAGTGTAAGTATGTCGCAACAAATCTATTCAAAATTAATTTTTCCCGTTTGCATAATACATTATTTATATATTGTTTCAGCGCAGATGGGAAATACCAAGTGAGCATCATGACGAAAGCGAGCATCCACTACTCGGGCAGAGTGCACTGGGCGCCGCCAGCCATCTACAAATCCATGTGCCAGATTGATGTCACCTGGTTCCCGTTCGACGAACAGTCTTGCGAAATGAAATTTGGTTAGTTCTCCCGTCTGCTAGTAAAAGATATGACTACGGGCCGTTGGCTTGGCCCAGCCAATCTGGACTGCGCGATAGGCTTTTTGTATCGTCAAATTTATAACCAGCTAATCTTGGCTATTAAGCAGCAGATATTTAGCTAGCATCTGCATGGAATAAAAACTTAACCATGTTTGGTTCAAGAGTGTATGGATAGTATTGAAAAAAATGATGGTATCAGAATAATCGAGACTAATGCATCCTATTTATTAATCACTAAAATGTTTCATTTTTGTTTGTTGTGCTTCTAAATACTTTAAATAACTGCAAATTGATTAGTTATTTATCTCTTTATGTATGAATCAGAATATAAAAGTTTCGCATTGCAGGAAACAGAAGACAACGACTGAGAACAACTGAGATTAATAGAATAACTTGAGAATAAGGTTGGTGCAAGCGGTCGATATTCAAAATGATGAAGTATATATTTCAGGCTCATGGACGTACGATGGATTCGAAGTGGACCTGATCCACTACGATTTGGAGCGTGTGGTTGAGAAAGACGCGGAGGACGGGAGCGGTCGGGTGTGGGTGGTCAAGGACGGAATTGATTTGTCCGAATTCTATCCCAGTGTCGAATGGGATATCATGGCTATTCCGGGTCAGAAAGAACATCGTTTGTGCATCATTCTGTCAGTAAAAATTTTTTACTTACTTCTTCTTCGGTCACTTACTCTGCGTGGGTCACTTACTCAGTTATTGCGCTTTGCCCACCCTCGTCCCCTGCGTGGGTCCCTTACTAACGTTTGCGTGGGTGCGTGGGTCCAGCCTACGCCAGTGTAGGCTGGGTGTAGGCGTTGCCCATGCGTGGTAAAAAAGACATGTGTCTGTGTCATGTCAGAGTCGACTAGGTGGAATGCATAAAGCCAGTCTAACACTAAAAGCCTGGTTTATACTTGTCCTTAAGAACAAAGGGACAGGGCAAGGCCAATTTTTATCAGTTTGCGTGGAGTATCAACAGAGTCGTTTAGCCCAAGTATTTATTGCATGTGAACTGAACTTGATCCATGCTTTCTTGCAAACTATTGGTTCATTTGGCCATGCCTTTTTTTGAAGACTGCTTATAGACAAGATGATATGAAGTAGTTGGGGACAATGATAAGAACGAGTATGAACCGGGGTCAAGTCTAAGGGTCTTATCCAAAATTAGATTTATCGGATTAGATTTTACTTTATTTCATCCATAACGCAGCGTCAGTTACACGTAATTTGCTGAATATTTGCACACACCGAAATAATGTATGTAAGCCGTGTAAGGAGAAATTCCAGCCGCCTATCTTCATTTTGTGCTGTGTTATTAGCAAAATTAAATATAATCCGTTAAATCCAATCTTGGACTAGATTAGAAAAATGCCCTACGGGATGCTGATAGCATAATAGGCCGATAAAGCAAATTTCTTTCGCTTTATTTGTTAAAACTGAAGCCGAAAAATGAGCTGCGAAAAGTATGGGAACTAGACCATTTTGTCTGAGCAATAGGCCGCTTGCTGCGCCCTATTATTGCGGGAACCACGGCTGAGTTGAGCGTTATGATAAATGTGCGCGATACCACTGTTAGACAACACTTGATGTTGATAAATGTACGCGGTCCCTGAGGTCGGATATTGTCTATAACGGGGGTTTCTATAAAATCGAAGGGAGTTGGCGGAGCCCAACCTAAGTTGATAATTCCTCTAGAAGACATTGTCTGTTTAAGGGTTGTCTAACGAACCTAAGTGTCTCAAATTGAAAACTAGCACTACTGCAGCAAGTGCACAAACGTAAGTGCGTGACTGCAACCAAAACATGTGCAGCGTGTTAGTACATCCAGACAGTAATTTTAAGTCAATCGCGACAGAAGACGACCAATAACTAAACATACTAATCTCAAGAATATAAACAGACGTAAATCTATTAATGTTGTAAATTGCAGGTATGATGGGTTAATTCGTAGCTACGTTGAAAGTTAGGGGAAGATATTGTCAAAATTACGAACAAATATATACTTAAACTGATATCTATGATGTTGCTTCAATTACATTAGTAACTCGTAATATGCGGACCAGCCATCATAAAACAATGTAATATGATGAATCCAGAACTGAAGTCACTCATTGCACAGCGCTGTTACAATTACTCGTATCAGCGTTTTTGAAATGTTGCAAAAGCGAAACTTTGGTCAAATGTTTCGCCATACTTCGCCAACAAGAGCCGACAGATCATAATGAACAGTAAGTGTAAAGACCTGATGCTTACCGCCGATGGTTCCCGCAATAATAGGGCGCAGCAAGCGGCCTATTGCTCAGACAAAATGGTCTAGTTCCCATACTTTTCGCAGCTCATTTTTCGGCTTCAGTTTTAACAAATAAAGCGAAAGAAATTTGCTTTATCGGCCTATTATGCTATCAGCATCCCGTAGGGCATTTTTCTAATCTAGTTTATATCCTTTTTTGGCTTCAGAAATTAAGTTCAATACAGTCACCAAGATGAAAACCATACAGTTATCAACATGCATGTAGTTGGGGGGGAAGACCCCCCCCCTCAAAATTCGGTCCCGGGGGCGGGAAGGGAGTCCCGCCAGGGGAAAAAGAGGGGGGAGGGTCCTGGAGGCAGTAAAATTTTGGCCAAAATTTGAAAAAATTTTGGCGAATTTTTGTAAAATTTAAGCAATTTTAGCCAAAATGTTCGCCAAAAATTGTCAAAATCGGTGTTTTTTGATCAAAAAAGGTAAAAATTGCGTCAGTTTTCCGAGAGTTGGTCAAAAATGAGTTGACGCAGGGGAGGGGGGTCCCGCCAAGGGGGGCGAGGGGTATCCAAAACTTTGATGCTACATGTATGGTTATCAAGCTTATTTCATTGTGAAACATCATGGGCGAAATTAGTAAAAGCAGCAGCCCAGTTCCTCGGACGGCGTTTACATGCTTAACGGCTAATTTCCGACTAAAATACTGCATTATAAACATGTCTTATTAATTTGTTTTACACAACAGTTTACTTATACAAATATATCAGAACTAAATATATACAATATAGACCTAATTAGAAAAATTTGTAAGTTAGCTGGCAGATCAGCCACATTTAATCAAATAAGTACATGTTTTCAACGATCAACACTATTTGCAACCGGCAAACTAAAGGAAACATTTTTGGGAAAACACAATTAGTAAAAATGTTTCGCATTTCTGACTCATCGTAATATAATATTCCATCAAAAGGCGGATCTAACCCATTAGGACGATTTTTTACTAAAGCAACAAAATTGAAATATATACTTGCAAAAAATGTCTAGAAAATCTAGAAAATAGGACATGACACGAGATTTTACAAATAGAAAACGTTTTTTACGAGAAAGATATAACATTGCGACATTATTACAAAGGATTGCACAAAATCAGATTAAGGTGGTAGTGTCGCTAAAACAGTTTTGCTCATAGGTTGCAAAAAAGAAAGCTTTTTGCTTCGAAATTGTAGGTTCACTGAGAAACTAGTCCAATGCTATACTGTGTTAAATAGTTACTGCCAGACACTAGACTACCAATATATACCAATATCTTGAATCTCTCACAAATTGTAAGCCAGACATCACACAATAGGGACATAAAAGTTCAAAAAATCAAGCCAGATATCAAATTGGCTAACTTGTGAAGTACACATAACGTACCGACGCATAATTTTTTGCCACAAATAAGAAAAAAGAAAAATGAAGGTACGTTTTTTTTTAATTTTAAAATAAGCGTCTAGATTTTTCACACTTTATCATTATTGATGTGAGTACTTCAGTTTCCGCACAGTTTCAAGGCACAGTTTCAGGTTACCGCACAGTTTTCAGCTTGAACAGGTATTACTCCACAACCACTCAAGCGATTCGCACTAAAATTTGTGTGCATAAACTACAACATTATGTCCTTTTAGCCTGTGTAAACAAACTAGAAAACAGACTGATAATTGTGGCAAAATTATCGAATGTGAATAGGATTTCAAAACGTCATTTTTCCGACTTTACGACCTCACTGCTTACTGTATCATCAATATTAATGAAACCAGGAGAAAATAATTGCCTTTACATATATTTTTAAAATATGTGAAGAACTATGTCTTATGTTTTCCTGAAAAAGTTTTACAGTTGCGCAAAATCGACTGCTTTCGCGACACTACCCCCTTAACTCAAGTCTGAGCTGAAACTAAACTCCAGTTAAATCTATTATTATACTCCTGTTAAATACTCCTCAGTAGAATCGTACAGGAGTTATTGATTTGAATGACGTGGTGCGACTAATGATCGGCTGGTAGTGGTGATGCACGGGACCGAGAATGACGGGGCGAGTCCCTGGAGCTGCGGCTGCTGCCTGGCGAACAACCAAATGAGGGCTGACGTCAGGGTAGGATACTAGGATGAGTTCAGCAAATCGGACATAGCCTCCCGACCTCAGCCAGAGCAGCCAAGGCTCAGCCAGCAAAAAACGAGACAAACTGGGTCAGTAGCCAAGTGGCTGGAGCCTGTCAGCTGGCACGGCTGCAAGGGTGAGACCTGAAATATCAATAAACAATATGTGATTGGGTTCACGGATGCACGGACCTTTGTGTAAAAAATCAGGGGAAAATTTCGGGGGGAGGATCCCCCCCACCCAGCCCCCCAGGGTACGCCCCTTGGGGGGAGGGTGAACCCCTCCCCCCTTCGCCCATGTGTGGGCTAGACATGACTAAACGTGAAGCAGACATGAAAGCTTCTGGTTGTTAAAAAAATCAGAAACCTATTTGAGATCATGATAATTGCAACTGTCAAAATAGCACAATAACACAGAATAGTACACAAGTAGAGAACAGTGCCGCAAATCAACTAAAAATTAGCCATAGAATCATTAATCACGTATCGGCTGCGCAAAGACGTTTATTTGTCACGATATAAATATATAGATTAGAATTTTTGAACAGACTGAAGTCTAAACGGACTAAAATCGTCTGATCAGAACTTTATAAACAAACCTCGTATCACATTTTTTTTTATTCAGAAATAATTTGCAAGATTTTTAAGGTGATTTCTAACAAAATTTTAGCTGAAAATCTATGCTAGCATAACAGTACAGCAAGTATATAATAGTCGCAAAAATCACATCTATGTATTTGGTCTTAACCTCTTAGGATTCAGCAATTTTTGGTCAGACTTTAAGGCCTATTCACACGAGGGCGCATGTGCAGGCGCATTGCGTACGCCATGGCGTATATACGCCTTGGCGTACGCCATGGCGTATATACGCCTTGGCGTACGCCATGGCGCACGCCATGGCGCATGAGCGGGCGCACGAGCGGGCGCATTCTATTTTCACACTGCCTGCTGCATTATTTCACACAATGAAGTATGCAAGTGTGCGTGTGCGCCCGCTCATCCGCCCGCTCATGTGAATAAGCCTTTAGATTTGTATATTCAGTATGCATGTATATATAGTGTATACATAAATTATAAACATGCTACAAGCATGTTCACAAAAAGCAGTAGCACATCATCTATACTTGTTTAAGAGTTGTGGCAAGTCGACCTGCATCATGTATATACTCGCGCACCTGCCAGCGCAGCTGTCGATCAGGCGTGGCTGCGGGCGGCAGATGGCGCTCCCTCTCTTGTTTGTAGTCTTTATGGCGCTGAACGGGATCATGCTGCAAATAGCAAACTTTTCACTACTAAAAAGTTCCGAGAACAAAATTCCCTTCTAAATATAAAACGGGGCACGAATTTAGAACGTGCTGCATAAAGTTAACATTTTCTCACATAGAAATTCCAGGCGGTTACCATTCCCGGACCCCTGCAATTATGTACCTCAGGTCGTTTTGTGCTTGCGTATATGGCTACATCAATGATCACAATTTTTCCCGATTGGCTATATGAAAACGAATACTAACCATTTTTTCGTGTAAAAAGTGTTTTATCGTGAATTTGCTGGACCCCCGCCCCCAGTTTGATCGACGCCCACCC
>JASANF010001163.1:0-24694 GCA_030248245.1 Trissonchulus sp. WLG1_4 | reverse complement strand
GGTAGATTTTGGTAGTCTAGTGTCTGGCAGTATTTATTTTTGACACCATATGGCATTTCACTAGTTTTTCAGTAAACGTACAATTTCAAAGCAAAAAGTTCTCATTTCGACTTATCGAGCAAAACTGCTTTGGCGACACTACCAGCCTTAAGTTATCAGTTTTTAACTGCTTTTCAAAATCAAAGCAGTTCGTATATAAGTTATTATCAGTTAACTGTAACTGCGTAACTTTAACTGAAAATGAATCAGTTAGCAGTTAACTGAAAACATCCGTAGAACGATAAGGTTTGTTGAGTATATTTCATAATGTTGCCAGTTAAACGAACATACTGCTGCAAGAATTGCCAATTTCCCAAGATAAAACTGAACCCGCGACACAGAAATAGATGTGCTGTACTTGTACTTGTTTTTACACTATTCTATCCGAAATTTGTGGGTAGATTTTAGGTGGTTTTGCTAAACAATGGTTTTACGTTTTCAAAACCAAACCTTTGACGCAGATTTTCTCCAAGTACGTTTTTCAGCCCGAGTCAGTGAGTTGATCCTCAGTGGCTGCGGTTTCATAGACTGTGCATTTCGAGCAATCGAAAACAGCAGCTTTGCAGTCCACTCCTCCCTGAAATAATCGAATTCTTAAAGTTAGTGATTGGAAGATCTTTTGTACCTGTTGTGTGACAGTTGTGACAGTTGCACGCTTTCTGGTTTGCCTAATTTGCCCTTAGATTAGGCTTCATCAGACTTACGGGCTTAGTGCTAAGAGCATAGGCCTTAAGGCTTGGGCTTTCTTCTTTGATCACCCACTTTAAGATACCAAATAATCCTTATTTAATTAAAAATAATAAATAATTAATAATAAATATTAATAATCGGAAACACACAGCTACTAGGTTTACAGAATATTCACCTGTCCGGTTCTGCAAGCATTTAAACAGTCTTCCAGAGTAGTGACATCATCTAACGGGGTTCCGCTGCCACTGGGGAAGTCTACTCCTTCTACTGCCGAAAAGATAGATTCTTGACCATCGGGACATGTATCTGGAAAAAAATACCGTAAAATACGCACAGAAGAATGAAAGCATATTCGAATTGAATTTGAAGTAGTAAGTATACCTAATTTTTTTTTGATCTGTTTCTAAAAAAGTTGTAAGTTTATTCACGTTTTCTATATTCTTCTTTTCGTATTCGTAATCTTTGTAATTTTAAAATTCGTTTTTGTTGTATTTTTTTCACAACTACTACGACTAGTCGGTTTTCGCGAATCGAGACCGATAAACAAATATTTATCCGTTATTAATAACAGAAATTGCCACAGAATTGCTCAAATTGATATATATATATGAGTATATATATATATGGATAATTGGCTGACCTTGGCCTGGTCCTGCCGTCGTTGGAGCGACTGTTGTGGCCCCTCCCGGTGGTCTGTTGCAGATCTGACAAGACACGGGGCAATTCCGCAACATCCATCGCGTGTTTTTGGTGCACTCTCCGTAGAAGGCCCAGAAAGGACATAGCTGGTCTCTGTCCCGACACTCACCGCCTGATAAGGCAAAATTCAGTGGCTGATTAAACTATTAATTAACTATTAATTAACTTAATTAAACTATTAATAGTTAATTGTAACTGTGTTACTATGTAGTTAAGTATTCTTAACAATGTTTATATTACGGTGAGACATACACAGCTTACGGTAATTTGGTTAAGGCACTCTTCTAGGCGTACAGAACACTAGTTATTGAGTACCTACTGCATATAAGGCAAAAGCTACAAGTACATAATGTTAATAACTAGATAATGTTTGTCATAAGTACATAACTACAACAAGTACTACATACAATATACTACATAATGTTATAAGTACATAATTACAACTGCCTATTACTTTATGCTTCATAATGTTTTACTTATACCGTTGTGTTTGTACATAAATAGTCCTCTATTACCACCAAGCCTTACCGTTGCAGTCAGGTTGGAGGGTATAGTAGTCGTATCCCTGAGCATCAGCCAGAAAGTTGATCCCGTAGTTATCGTGCAAGTGACAGCTTCGAGCAAACCGACCGTAAACTACCGTAATACACTTGCCCTAAAACAAACAGCATATTTTGCTGTACTCTTGATAGTCAAAATCCATTTTTTTCGTAACAAAATCGCATGTTTCGTTTTCTCAAGTGGTGCAACTATTTTGTCAGACTTTCTAATTTTATCGATAGATAATATCAAATAGTGCTTATGTCTTCATTTCTAGTGAATTTTGCCACTTAGTCTGCATTCAGTAGTTTAGCTGGTTGAATAATAGCGTGCCAATAATAGGGATGTATATACTCAGATTTTGGCTTTTACTCTTCACATTTCAGCTGAGTTTAGACTAAGCTTTAAGCACAACTACAGAAGTCGTAACGAATCAGGCGATATTTTGTAATGAAATTATGTGCAAATCATGCAATGTAAAATCATGGATTAGTAAAACTACAGCTTAGAAAATCCTCCCCCTATCATTTAGACTAGATTCATACTTAGAACCGCATGTCTGTTCACTGTTCAGCCGTCAAAGCTACGAAATAATCACGCCACCAATAGTGTTCCAGTTGAGGTTGTGGCGTGATTATTTGGTAGTTTTGTCGGCTGAACAGACGGCTGTAAGCATGATGGAGCCTTACCCCTTCCTGTTCGCAGAGCTCCATGCACTCTCTTGCCGTGGCCACTCCTTCCTGAGTTTTGTACGCCGGGTACCCGATTATGGCGCAGTTTGCATTACTGCGCCAACAAGCCCCTCCGATTCGACCTGAAATTAAAGAATAATTTTTATGATAAAAATTTTCAAAAATTATTCGGAGACTAATGCAGTGAAATTGCAAGTATTAATGGGACAAAAATTCCTTGTTATAATCACGTGTTAGTTGTGACATTGAAATGTTTCTAAATCACAGTTTTAAGAAAACTTGAGATTTTTTAATTTAAGTTAGTGGTTCTTATTTCTTGTTTCTGCCTATTGGGAATCGACATCTGGCCTACTAGAAAAGGTATATAAAGGAAACTAAAAAATGTAGGCTTACAAAGTATACTTAAACTTAAAACTTAAACTTAAATGAATGAGGGCATACTTATAATTAAAGCATACTAAAGTCAAAATCTATTCTTTTGGTAACGAAATCACATGTTTCGTTTTCTCACGTGGTGCAACTATTTTTTTTGTCAGACTTAAGAAACAGTCAACGTACCGTACTGGGCCAATGCAAACCCAAGTACTGTGAGTAAAGCTGTGACAAAAAGCAAGCGCTGCATGGCTACTGCTGACACTAAACCTCAACCTGAAAGCAGAAAATTCCTGTTTTAATGCCGACTTATTTAGATTTAAGCTGATATCCATTCCTAAACCTGTTCTACTAATATAAGTTCAATTTCTGTAATCCCGTGAAGGATTAGCTTTGTAATTAATAATAGTATCCCTTGCTAGGAACTATCTCAGTGGAATTAGGCGCAGTTTAGCATTAATACTGGCAGTAGCAATCTTGTTGCATACCTGCATCATGGTATAAATAAATTAATTTCAGTTGCACAAAACTCATAAGGGTAGATTTCACAAGGTGGTTTTACTCGAAATATCGCCTGATTCGTTACAAATTTAGCTGATTTTTTTAAACCATAGTTTTAGCCCTGGGGCCGTATTCTCAAAATTACCTGCAGGTAAAGTTAGGCGAACTTTACCCACAGGTAAGGTGAAGGTAAAGTTAATTCTGTGGGTAAAGGTAAAGTTAAAATTGAAAACAAGGTTAACATCAACGGTTGAGGTTAAAAATTTGCACAATACATTAACTTTAGCTGCGAAACAAGATAACGCACCTTTCTGACCAGAATATTAAACGTAACTATAGCTATCACGTTGGCTTTAGTCAGTGTTTGAGAATACGACTTTACCTTCACTTTACCTGTGGGTAAAGTTAGCCTAACTTTACCTGCAGGTAGTTCTTCGCCGGCCCGAGCCGGCCGGCGGCTTTCGCAGTCGGTCACAAACACTAAACACAGCTACGATCAAATTCGCTTCTTTTTTGTGTTAAATAGTGAGGCTACGAGTTATTCTCAAAAACAAAAGTACGCCTATTTCACTAATAGCTACTTAATATAGACAATTTGTTGCAATGTTTATCCCACTATCCTAGTTTTTGCCATTATTTATAGTATTTAGAAAAAAATTGTGTTGATATTTTACAACGCGTCACTATTATGGCGTTATATCGTTGCCGGCTAGTTATGATAGTCTATTAGATCCGTTTAGAGTTACTTATGTAGATAGAAATCATAATCATAATTATGGAAATAGCCTAATTTCAAATAGTAATTTTCAGAAGTCACAACTTTAAAATAACATGCAAGATCCAGTAAAAACACTGCGAACCAAAAACCAAACTCTTTCAATTTAATATATAAATACCACCTAGTTACTGTCGGGTTTAATAATGTTATAAATGGTGTAGGAGTGAAGGTTGTTTCAAATAGATGTTGGTAGGTGGTGTAATATATACTGTAGAAATCTTACGTCACTTCACAATTTTATCCAGGCGGGTTTTAACTTTGTTCCAGAAAATTAAATATGGCTCGGCTATACCGCGCAACTAAGAATGATTTAAGAATGTGATTAAACTAAATTAATTTAGACTATTAATTAGTTATTAAGAAACTACTCTGCAGAAGAAATTAACATTTATGTCATGCCTTTGTTGATATGCGTATTTTACCGAAAAACTTCCAATTTTAGATTACTGTTATGTACTTAATGCTTATGTGTAGATTTATTTCTGTATAAACAGCAAAATACTGTAGCGACCGACCAAAATTACTTGCTACAGATTATGGAGTCAAAACGGAGTCGGGGTAACTTTATGCCTGAGTCAAAGGACATGTTTCTACATACTTTGACACTGAAATTCAAGTGACTTCGACTCCTCTTTGACTCTGGAGTCTGTAAAATGTATTTTTTGTCGGTACTGTGCATTCCGATGACTGTTTATAAGGATAGAGAGGAAGTAGGAATGAAGACATTTTCAAACTTGTTTCCACCTGAAATATAAAGTAAAAGCTTCGGTAGCAGAAATTCAATTCAAATGCGGATTCATATGCCCCTTTAGCTCCAAATTGACAAAATGTTTAACCTATACTCAATTTAGGCCAGTGAGTGATTCTTCAACTTCAAAAGTTTCTAAATTGACAAATTTTCATCAAGTGGCACAGCCCAACAGGTCTTTAATTTTGAATCTGGTGTCTTAACGCAGTGCTAGCGTTAGAGTGTCAATGAGCGGAATGTGTTTTACACGTCATTTACCCTAGCTTTGCGTCTGCCACAACCAAAATGCCCGTTATAATCACTAAGTTGGTGGCTGGTGCTTTCATTTTTCCTGAGAAGGGTAATGGAAACAAGCAGGATTTTCATGCAAACTTTTAGAGTAAATGTAGGTATGCTTTTGACACATACAAACTTTTAGAAAGTTTAATCCAGCCGCCAACAAAATCATGAACACATACAATTATTCCCCGACAAACTTTGATGTGAATGCTCAGTAAAAATTCATGCCTGTAATCTCGAACTTCCTGCTATATTAATACAATATTTCCATTTAAAGGTTTTTTTGATTAATTAATTTTAATTTAAATAATTTTAATTTAAATAATTTTAATTAATTTTTTGATCTCCCTCATTTATTTTTGCCAGATTAGCATGCATTATCATATGCATCAACTTCTAATCACGCAAACACTCTGTAAAAAACTAACAAATGCTAGTTAAAGGTTTGGTATTATATCTACTACTATAATCATTAAATAAACAACTCTAAACTTCTAAACAATATTGTTGTGCAAAACATAAAGATGACATGAGCCATGATGTCCAAGCACGGACAAAAACGATTTTTTTGCTAAGCACTGCTAAGCATCAGACATATAAAGAAAATATAAAGGTTTTTGGCTTGCCTTAATTTAAATAAAAACGATTTAAACTAAAATTAACGATCGAGCCGAACAGTAACTAAGTTTTAAATAGAAGCTTAGATATTATATACCTATTTTACTTACGTCTCGCCATGCCAAGACCGCAAAGATGTTCTTACTGGAAGAAAGACAGCATCTTCATCGGAATGACCCAAGGGGGATTTGAAACACCCATTTTTGGACTTGCAGACCAGTGCTCTTCTATTTCAGCTACTGGGCCAATGCTGAGTTTTCGTAAAACCCTTTAAATACTCTAACGGGCCTATCTTACTTCACACTTAATGCAATGCTGCTTTAGAGAATGAGGGGGCTAGGATCACACTCGTAACGTATTAATTATTTTACTTAATTTTTTATTATTATTTGATCAGTTGTCGAACTTTGTACTTTAATTTGTTAAAAGAATTAAAATACAAAACGAAACTATCAAAAAATTATTGGTGGAGAAAACGTCGTCGGCCCCCCCTCTTCCCGGATGGGCAATTGTCGGCAAAAAACGACTCATCAGAGTAAGTCAAAACATTTCAAAACTTAAGTCAAAACATTTCAAAACTTCTATTCAAAGTTTAACAAAGGCCTATGCTTACTATATAACCCGATACTTTAACCGTATTTTGATGCAGAACAATGCTTACATGTAATCAGAAAACGAAAAGTAATATAAAGTCCTGCCGCCACTAAGGTGGCGGCAGGAAAAACAAAAGGCTGACGAAAAGTGAGCTGCTGAGAATCAACCAAACGAATGAAGTAATTGCTCGAGCATACAGCTCATGCTTATCTACAGAGTAAGTAACATATTTCTATTTAAAATTGACAATACCGTCCCTATTATCTGCTTCCAAACGGACACAACAATAAAACAAGTTAAATTTTCATTATAAAGTCTTCATTCTAAGTTTCAATTGCGGAAAGCTTTTGACTGAGATTTTGCACTCTAATGGCTGCAAAAGGAGACTTATTTATGGAAAATATGTAGATTCAGAAACAGCATTTCACTGGCCCAACAGGTTTACGATGGCCTCTGGCCAATGTACTTAAAAGTGAATGCTTGATTTTTGCCGAGAACTTAGCTTGTTTCATAATGTTGCCGCCTGCCGGCTATCGATCCTTCGGGTCGAGTTTTACAACACAAGCAAGTGCAATCAATCATATTTACTGTACGATGTAATATAGTACATTATGCGTAGTGAAACACAATTAATCATCACAACATTTTAATTTTACTATAAGTTTGCGTAAATTTTGTGAAATTTCACAATTGTCTCGATTATGTATAGTTTGTTTTTAGTCAAAACGAGTGTTTACCACCCAGTGCTCGATTTTCTATCACAAATAGTGCTGAATAATTGTTTGATTAGTTCAAAAAAAGTTGGATTTGCCTTGGAGCAAACTAAGTTTTGCTCCGAAAAGGATTTTAATTTCAGGCTTCATTAACTTTTGCAACTTTTTCGCACAAAAATGGTCCGTTTTTTGTTCAAGAAAAACCGTCAAAAATGATACACAAACAATTGATAGAAAAATCAGTTCCTTTGTTTTGAGCAGACGCGGACTTGTTCGCAGATACCGTTCGGCCGTTCGCATTTTCTTTTCCGTTTTCGCGCGCGAATATTCTTCTCCACTTTCTGGCAACCGGTCCATTTTGTCCATTCTCCGATGGCTTTCACTTCCAAATCGTCGCGAAGGCGAAGTCGACCTGAAAATAGGAGTTTTTGATTTGGTAAATTCTAATTTGTTTGACCTTGGAGCTCGAAACAGCAGATTGAAAGGTTTTTCGCGAAATCTGCATTGATACATTGATAAAATTTTTTTAGTCATCAAAAGTAACCAGTTTCAAAACCGTTGAGGTTTTATTTTAAATTTTAAGTTTTAATTTTAATTTTAAAACCAGTCACTAAAGGTTTAATTTGATACCGTTTGCACATAAAAATTCCTTTGTACTCCCTGTATGTTGAATGTTTCAAATTCAAAACTATTTAGATTCAAATGTAAAATTTATTCTCTGACCTTATCAGTTTGTAATAAAAGTAATGGGGGTCTCACAGTTTGACAAAGTGAAAGAAAGAAATGGAGTTGAGAATTGAACCCGGGCCGCTCGTGTCGAAGTCGAGAATGCTGACCACTACACCACAACTGCCATGCCTGGTACTCTCGTAAGTTCTAATTTTCATTTACAACGCACCTACTGTGATGTTAAACGTAAACTAAGGCCAACATTCTAACCTATCTTATACGTGTAGAATACTGTAGTGAATGTATTGATTGATTTATTGAAATTAAACCTCTTATCTTGGCTTTAGCATTAAACTGGTTATATTTTACGCATCCCACCCCTAATATCAACTAAGATGATCGCAGTAAGTGGCTGCAAACTCAATCACTGACGCTGACTCCAGCAGCATAAGCGATCACGCAATGCACTGCGAAGGGAACTGAATTCGATTAAGGCTTAAGCCCGGTTCAGACTTTTTCCGAAGTCCGAAGTCCGAAGGCTTAAGTCCGAAATCCGAAGTCTGAAGTCTGATGTTGTAAGTGTGAACACATGTTCACACTTCTGTCCGAAGTCTGAAGTCTGATGTCGAAGTATGAACAGCTGTTCATACTTCACTCCGAAATCCGAACTCTGAAGTCAGAAGTCAGTTTCCGAAGTCCGAAGTCTGAAGTGCGAAATCGGAATTTCGACCTCGGACAGGCGCGTCGTGTTTTTGTTGTTTTTTTGTTAATTTACTACCGATCCCGAACTTCTGCAAAGTTTTATGAAAGACTTGGGCTTATGTATACCGCCGACGTAAAAAACTTCATTGTCGCGGTTCATCCAGTTAATACTAGATGTCTGAAACTTGGCCAGTGTCACACTGTCACGCACTGATCAAGGATTTGCGGAAATATCCTGATCGATTTTTTCCATGTTTCCGAATGAGTTCTGAAAATTTTTCTCTCTGCGAGCAAGTTGGCCCTTATTTGGAACACAAGCCCACATGTGTAGTGTCTTACTTGGTCAATGGAGGTTTTCAAAATTTGGCCGCTCAATCAATTTTTGTTTCAAAAAATTGTGATCAGTTCTGTAAATGTGGGATGATGAGAAGGAAGTTCGTTGGTCAAGATGACCATTTAATTCAAGGCGAAATTGAAAGAGTATAAAATTGAAAAAATTAACTAGGGGATTTGAATTCGTCAACATTTCTACAACGAAAGTTTGCAATTATTGCAAAGCTAACAACGAAAATTTGCAAATTTGTAACAAAATTAACAGTGTAGGACACTTGCGCTGACGGGCGGTACGGCTGAACGACTCACAGAATAATTGTTGGCAATTCAATGACGCAAATGTATCGTACCTCCAACGACAAATTTTGTGTGCATTAAGGCCAATTATATCCAAGCGACGAATGTGCAAATGCAATGGGGCTGAAATTTGATTGGCTACAGACTTCGGACTTCGGAAAATGTTAAACCAAATTTAACTTTCATTTCGGACTCATCGGACGCCACTTCGGACATCTGACTTCGGATTTCGGATCAAGTAAAAACTGCATCGACTTCGGACTTCTGACTTCGGAAACTGACAACTGACTTCAGACAGCAACTTCGGACTTCTGACTTCAGACTTCGCAAAAAGTGAGAACTGATACAACTTCGGATTTCGGACTTCAGACTTCGGAATCGGACTTCAGACTTCGGACTTCGGACTTCAAAATGAAGCATGAACAGGAAATCACTTCGGTTTCAGACTTCGGACAACTTCGGACTTCGGACTTCGGACGAAGTGTGAACCGGGCTTTATTCATACTCAAACACGTTTCAAGTTATGACAAGTTCAAGTTCAAATATTAAGGGTTTCGAAAAAAGTCTACTCAACAATTTAATAAGTTTCAGGCAGTCTTCAGATTTAAAGTCATGGCCTTATTTTTTAATGAGGGTAATTTTTTACTCTAGGAAAACTTGACGGTGTGTTTAGGAAAGGCGGCGATCCTTTCCGAACATGTTTAAGAATACATCAACTTTTAGTCTAAAAGTTACCCTAAATAAAATTAGCAGGACCAAAGTACATGAATCCAATCGTTTACCCATGTGCTTGTACAAAAAGAAATTGCCATATATTTGAATCAATCAATTAATAGAAGCCAAGACAAACAAAGAAATTTATTGTGCAGAAAAGAGAAATCATGCTAGCAAATGCAGACAGAAATAAGAGACAGAATAAAGCAGTGCAATAGTACAGACAGAAAGAAGTGGTTATAATGAGAGAAGTTAAGAAATAAAAAAAATAAGAAAAAAATATATACATAATCCCATGACAAGCCGTAAGTTTTTCTTAACATTACTTGTCATGGAAATCATGGTGCAATATTTGGATCAAAATTCTTATTTCTTTATATTTACGCATTACAAAAAAATGCAGTGCAATAACAGCCAGTGCATAATGGCAGTGATACAGTAACAATTACTAGTAAATACATAGACAACCAAGCAGATCTAGCTATTCGGTTCGAAGCAATTAGCGTGGCTGATTAAATTTTTCTCTACAATCCAAAGCGTATTGATAAAAACTCGATTATAATAGAGCCTCACTAAAGTCTGACCAAAAATTGCTGGACTCTGAGACAAAAAGTAACACGCGATTTCATTACGAAAAGAACGAACAGCAGGCATCAACAAGCACGTTTTGCGAGTAAAGTTTAAATTATTTATGACAGATTACGGTGCGACATGCTTGCTGTGCTGAGGATATTCTACGAATATAAAACGCGGCACTTTAAGTATTTAGAAGGCAACATACATATGTAATAAACATATCAACATAAGGCTTAAACTTATTTTCAATCCAAGAGTGTCCACAGCAGTAGTCAACAAAGTTCGCACAAAAACTGACAAAAATCACGCGCCAGTCAACTACATTCATAAAAGTGTAAGCCTGGCTTTTTCCTGCCGCCGCCTCAGCGGCGGCAGGTCTTTATACTGCTTTTTGCCGTAAGCTTGGCAAAAAGCAGTTTGTATGATTAACGTGTAATAAATTTTGTATGCAGGGGGTATTACTTTGAAAGTTGACTATATGTATAAAACAATTGGTAAAGTTATTTTTTAGATTGTATATTATGTCAACTAACTTGATGAATAGTTTGATTTTTTAATAAGTACAATTTAGTTTGAATTACATTTTATGTTTTTAAAATGTGCCCCCCCCTGTATACGAATTTAAATTCATAAATTCAACTTTATATTTTGACAGCCTGTTACTACATGTCATAATAAAAGGAGCTTATTTAAAAAGGGGGGTTTGAATACTATTTTAAAAATGGTTTTAAGTATTTTTTTACTAAAACCTCAAGTTTATTTATTCACTAATCCCCATTTATAAATCATAGCGTAATACATTTAATGCAAATATCGACAGAGCTTTTCTCATGTGTTTGCCGGTCACCCTTGAATACAAACTTTTAGCTACATAATAGGCCAAATGCTGAATGTCTTTTGGCGGCCTGAGCTTGACACTGTGAAAGGGGTGGAATTAAGAAATGCATCATTGAACGGGGTAATGATTTAGGAAGGCGCTATTTGGTCAGATTTTGGAGACCCTCTGGCCCTGATCGATCAAGGCTTTTCTAAATTTTGCAAATTCTCGTAAAATTTTTAATAAAAAGTGCCATTTTGCCCAAATTTTGGGATCCCCATAACGTTAAATTACGATGGTAAGTTAAATGTAGCTTAGGATTTACAGTAGTATGATGATTACAGTTGTATGTAAGTTGGGTAAGTGCACCGGTTATGTGATTGAGCTGTTTGATCGTCGTCTGATCAGGCAGGGGCAGGCCATAGCTGGAAGATCTTGATCCTAGGAGCTAGCAGGCCTTAAGTTCAAGTTCAAGAGCTGTTTCCAATGGTCGATGCTATAAATATTTTAGGTTAATTTAACACATTTTCGATCTGGTGTTGAACTATTGTAGTTTTTTACAAAAGGCTTAAATTATTTAGGGTGATAGTTGCGTTTTCGAGGTTTTTGTGATTTCTATGTAAACTTTGCGCCACCACCAGTACTGAAGTTATAAGTGATACCTGAGCATGCATTTTTGGGACAGTACTGTAAAGGTCAAAATCCCCAGGCATGTCTTTCACTTTTTCGAAATATCACCTGTGGACATTTTTAGAGAGTTTTAATTACAAGAAAATATCTTAAATTTTCGGTGCGTTTGCTTTTCAGCTACTTTCTCAGTAAATTAAATAGTTATTAAAAAAGTGGGGGACATGCCTGGGGATTTTAAACATGTCAAAAACTTTACCAACTTTCAGCACCAACAGGTAATTGTATAATTCAGAGCTGTGGCGCAAACTTTTTGTAAAAAATTGTAATATTTTGGAAAGGACCTTTCTTTAGTCGCTTGTACTGGAAACAAAATCACAGGTTAAATTTCAATGCATGGCATACATTTAGAAAAGATATTGTTCTACCTAATGCAAAAGACCGCTTGTGATTTGAATTTGCAAACGCTGAGCCATGGCTTTTCAAAAAACACCTAAAAACGCAAGTACCCCCTTAAGTCATATATTTCAAAATTATGGTGTGACTCTAGCTTAATTTTTTTGTGAGCGAAAGGAGGAGCATAATGAGTTTCCAAATAACTTTTGTTAAAATTTTATGACTTTATAATTTATACAAATTATTTTGTAAATAATGATGAAACATTAGTAATCTTTACCAATGAATAATGATATCCACGATGTACAATTTTATTCAATTTTGATTTCACCTTCGACTTCAAAAAACTAAGTAAGACCTATAAGCTTTTTTGGAAATAATTTCAATTATCCTAAATTTTTATGCGGCAGGGTCAAACTTTGTGTAAGTACTTACTTTTGACAGCAGACAATTACTAGAAAAGTTTGCATGAAACTGCTTCTTGTTGACCACACTAGCACCAAGCCAGGCTTAAAATCCCGGCTTCACGCATTCATAAAACCCAGCTCGACTTTACTCCAGCCTTATTGGTATTCATAAAACTCAACATTTTTTCATGAATACAAAAAAGCTGGTACAAAAAGGTAGACTTGGTCACTTAGACTGATGTCAGATTGGTCACTCGATCACGCTGTTGTGTCATAGCGGAACGCTATTCACAACTGTGTCACAGCGCGGCTGCTATGTCATCAGCCTTCAAAATGCGTAACTTCCGACACATTGATAAACAATTTACGAAGCAGTGTTGCAACAGGTTTTGTATTTTTACTGTCTCCTGTATTCAAAATTTATCCTACTTGACATAATGCAGATGACAGCATGCAGTAGAACGTAGCTGAGGCGGGTGAGACTAAGTACGTACACACAGGAGATACCACACACACCCACACAAACTGTGTTATTTGCTGACCTACCAGCAGTTTAACACTGAAATGGTGAGATTTCTGTGCTCTTGACGCACAGATTTGCACTATAGTATATACGCGGCGGCTGAGGCCGCCGCGTAAAAATACAGCGAGTAGCCACAGAAATCACGCCACCTTGTTTTATCTCAGGGTTCAGCAATTATTTTTGGTCAGACTTTAGTCTACTCGTTGATGTCGATTCATGCTGACAGCCGTATGTCCATTCAGCCAGCAACATCAAGAAATAATCACATCGCTATTAATGTATAAAGATCAAATTGTTGCACGATTTGTTCGCAATTTGCTGGCTGAACCGACCATTGTCAGGCCACAGTCTGATCTTATACTCTCTAATTGGTGGCGTGATTATTTCATAATTTTGCCAGTTGAACGGAAATAGGTATGATTCGACCGTTGAACGCATTTCCCAAAACCATCAACCGACTTTCCTAAGCCGTGGTTTCCGTCTGACGTATCGATTCCTACCCGTGGTGGCGCGAACGCCCGATCGACATCCGTTTTCGAAATAGATCATATTTTCTCCCGGCGGCGCTTCCGTGAACAGATCCGGTCGAGTGCTGGCTGTTTCCGTCTTGAACAAACAGTTGACGCCCGATTCGTCAGGGTAGTAGTGAGCGGACTGAAATATGCAAATTAGGTGCTGATTTAGTAACTGTCCGCTTATGGTCACGTTTGCTGCCAAGGCAATATGTCTGACAGAAGTTAGGGTTTGAACGTCAGACCCTATTTTGATAGATTGCTCAAAAAGTCTTTAACGCCTTTATGTTTCTCTCCGCTACAGAGTGATACAGACTCATTCTAATGCAAATTTTTTTTTTTTTTTTTTTTTTTTTTTTTTTTTTTTTTTTTTTTTTTTTGGGGGCGATTTTTTGTTTTTTTTTTTTTTTTTTTCCCCCCGAAAACCTTTTTGTCCTTTTAAATTTTATATTCTCCTCTACAATATTATTGTAGCTGCCATTTTTAAGTACAAACTTTTTTGCGCAAAATATTCGTGCACTACAAAAATAACTTAAAAACATACTGCGTATTCCTAAACTAGCTAATATTGGCTAAAGGAACAGTACCGACCCAAATTAACTTGCTACAGACTCCGTAGTCAAAATTGAGTCGATTCACTTGATTCTGGAATCAAAGTATCTATAACTATACTTTTTGACTCCGGAATCAAGTGACTTCGACTCCGCTTTGACTCCAGAGTCTGTAGCAAGTAACTTTGGTCGGTACTGTAGCAGTTTTAACAGTATTAACAAATAAGTTTAGGGCGTCTTTTTATCAGATTCCGCAAGGGGGGTACAATTTTGAGTGTCCAAGTTTGATATTTGTTAACTATCTTAATTAGTTTAATATTATTTAAATTCTCTATTATAGTGGTACAAAATTCACCAGTTGGGTATTCGCATACTAACTAAGGGCCTATTCCTTTACCGGATTAAACGGACTGGACTTATTTTAGTCCGAGGTTTCGGAATGAAAAGTCGGACTAAACGGACTAACCAGTTTAAAATAAGTCTGCGGCTTAATTTTAGTCCGAACCCATTCCTAAACTCCCACTGGACTAAACGGATTTAACATGCACGCTTAACATTAGCGTGCATAGTTAAGTCCGTTTAGTCCGACTAAAAAGCAGCGGACTATAAGTTAAGTCCGTTTAATCCGAAGGTTTTGGAATGGCATTTTTGAGCATAATTTTTAAACCGTTTAGTCCGATTATAATTAACCCTTTAATCCGGTAAAGGAATAGGCCCTAAGTCTGCTATAGTTTTCAACATAACTTCAATACTTATTGTGTAAAGCCCGGTTCATACTTGTCCTTGTCCCTGTCCTTATCGTTTTGTCCCTAAGCGATTCCAAGGAAACTGCTTGGCCAAATAAGTTAATGTTTGGCATGAAGAAAGTCTGGGTCACATCCATATCGTATGCAGAAAATTATCCGAAACGCTTGTGTAAATTTTCCGTAGCATGTGACTAAAATTTGTCCTTTTCCTTGTCCTTATGTCCTTAAGGAAAAGTATGAACCGGGCTTAACGTTCAACGCGTTGCCGATCACCGTTACTCATCATATCAATCATAGATCAAAACTCACTGTGTATAGTTTACTTATAAAAATAAAAATTGGTTGGTCCTAAAAAGACATTATATTCGTGAGCGTGTGTGTTCATGGTGCTTGCTGATCTCTGATCTTATAGTGGATTTATAAATACTGGTTAGCACACTAGACACACTAGACATGAGACACGCTGTAACGCGGTTGCGGCAACTCTACCTTATTGCAAATGCATGGCACACACAGAGCCACATCCGACTATTAAGTTGTTTTTTGTTTTTTGTTTTGTAATTTTATTTTGTACACCTACAGTAGGCAGTAACGTGACGAAACCTATCGTAACAATGTTTCCTAGGCTTATTGTGAAAGGTTTTTGCAACATAGTTCTTAATTGTTAACTTGAAAAACGTTACTCCTATAAAGATTCTGCAAGCAAAATGCAGCTGACAAAACATGTTACAGATTGACATTTTAAAAGTTTTGACTGTAATAAATTTTTTGCTGCATTATACAAAAAATCTTGTAGTGGTTCTGTGGAAATCTAGGGGGGAGCATTGTGGGTGGGAAAATATTGCGAAAGAATCATGCTACGAGTACGTACTGATTTCAAATCGTGATTTTCAACACGTAACTTTCCACTTCATATGTTATCATCATACCGCAAAAAACTTTATTAAAAAATACCCATATCAAAAGCATCGCACAGTAACTTCAAATTTTCACCTATTTGATCGGATAAAAAACACAGGGCTGCTGATTTGGCTATGCTGCATTTTTTCGCGAATTTCAGAACCAAAGCTCAAATAAAGATACGGGTTTATTCCACTGTTTAGCAGAGCAAAGGTCCCGAGTAAATAATCGCCCAAAAATGGTTCGATTATTTTGTAATCGATCAAATTACCCGTAAGCCAGTAGGAGAAACAGTAAAGGAAATACACAATGCAAACCAAACCGAACTGGAAAATAACACTTCGTTCTTTGCGAATTAGCTCCGATTCCGGGACGGTTGACTTTACTGCGCGTCGAAAAAAGAACATTACCAGGCCGTAAATCACGAATATAGCCAACACCATGAGACAAGTTTTGCATTTTATATATAGCATTATAAAATTCGATTTGGACGAGTTAGCATCGTCGCAGTGTAATCGATAAGACATGCCGATAGTGGTATTAAAACAGCCGAAAGTATAGGTCAGTATCACGTTCAAAGTAGCTACTAAAGAGCAGAAAAGCACTGATAGGCAAACTTTGGTATTGGTAAATACAGCTTGATAGAAGCTGACCATAGTTACAGCGGCTAATCGATTAATACTGATTATCAATATATGGATAAAGTTATTCCAAGAGAGCCAATATTGCAGAATCAGGCAAAACTGGTTATACCAGTTAGGCAAATAACCAGGTCCTTTTATGGCTATCAGCGTAGTATAGCATGGTTGCAGTAGTAGAATCAATATATCGATTAGACCTAGCGATAGAACTAATTTATAGTAATAGTTACTGAACATTGATAATCTATTTTGCCAAATCACAGCACAAACCGCTATGTAAGGCATTAGTCCAAGTACGGATAGTAGATTTCCCCAAACCATGTAAGAATGCAAGGCAAGGTGTGGTACCAATAATGTATGGTTGTAAAGCGAACTATTTGAATAAGTATGCATTTTGAGTTATTAATTTGAAGACATTTCGAATGAGTTGAATCAGAACCCTAAAATTAATCAACAAATAAGAATACTAAATCTGTGTGATCGCAAACTGGTTGCAAGGAAAAATGCGGCAAGCAGATAGTAGATAATAGTAGAAAAGACAAGTATGTAATACCTGTCTTGAACAAGCTCTTCTGCTGAGTGAGAAGCTGTTACACTGTGAGGTCTGAGTGGCAATATTCCAGAGAAATATTAAACGCGGTTACTTATTGTGGATTTTTTTAATTCTAGTTTCTGCACACAGTCACTGCTGAGTAGCAAAGTCTTTCAAACAACAAAAAATGACAGAATAAATTGAAAGACATTAGATTTTTGAAGTCAAAAACCTTTTGGAGGAAAAAATAGAACGTCTCACCGAGATTCAAACTCGGACCAATGGACTAAGAATCCTGAGTACTAACCAACACACTATGGGACCTCTGGTGCGAAGATGTTAACTTCGACTATTAAAAGTTCTTCTTCAACAAAAGACAAATAGTTAGACATTAGTACTAGATGTAATTTTTATCTCAAAAATATTAGTACTAGATGTAATTTTTTATCTCAAAAATGTAAAAATAATTTAATTGTTTCAACGTCAAGCAATTATTATTGTACTTATTGTAAGGCATTTCTTTTGCTAGTAAATTCTTACGTATTTTTCTACGACTGTTTGATTCGTACGCTAAAAGTCTATGTTAAATCAAACCGAACCGTTAGCCCGGGTGGCTCAGTTGGTAAGTGCTGCGCGCATTTACTGAGCATCTGATTTCGGATCAGAACGTCGGTGGTTCGATTCCGCCCCGGAGCTGCACCTTTTGCCTGGGGTTGTTCTGCATACCCATAGTCTGTGCGTTTCGCCAAATTTGTGTGCAGACTGTCAGAACAGCGAGGTACCTACCCTTCTAGTGTTAATTAACACTAGAAAATCGACCTACCCAGATTAGCGTAGGAATCACAGATTCTGAATATAGTATATACGCGGCCCCTGAGGGGGCCGCGTAAAAAACAGTGCAATAACGAACGTCAAAAACTATGGACACACTGCAAGATTCACAGCGTGCATTATAATTTAATTATTGCACTGCTGGAGGCGTGCATATTAGTTATTGACTTATCGCACTGTGCATATGTTTCAAGAGAGTTATAATTTAAGTGCGGAATATCATTTTGTAGTGCGCACTCAACAACCATCACTACTGCACATGAAACCCGCGTGCAAAAACTCGTGGGCTGCGCGCACTCGTTCATGCACTTGGCGCCTCACGTTACAGTGCGTATAAAATACCGAGTGCACGCTACATCGTGCTATATCCTACACACATAGAGTGGACTTCACAAAGGTGGTTTCACAAAACCATGGTTCTACGTACGACTTCGACTCGGGATCAGAAGCATAATTTCAAAGCTACTCTTTGCTATATGTATGAACATAAAGTTTATCTAAACAAACCTGACACCAATCAAGTTTTTCATGCTGTAGAATAAACCTAATTAATTACGACCTACATAATAAGCCTAAAAATCCTACAAATCCGTAGTCCAGCGAGTAAAAAATAAATAAACAACAAGCTAAGTTTTCGGCAAAAGTATTCAGTAAGTATCAAGCATACACTTCTAAGCACATTGGCCAGAGGCCATCGTAAACCTGTTGCGCCAGCAAAAGTGTACTTTCTCAATATACAGATTTCCCATACCTAAATAGCTTCTCCTTTTGCAGTCAGTTAAACTGCAAAATCGGAGTAAAAATTTTTTGGGAATTGAAATTTGGAAGGTGCAGATTAAGTGCAAATTATCAACTTTATTGTTTTCTGTTTAATTCATCATGTTTACTAATGAAATGATATTCAGTAAATTTTAAAATTGTAGTTTTTCTGTTGTGTCAGTTTGAAAGCAAGCAGGATAGTATTGCCGGTTTTTAATAGAATATGATCAGTACTTAGTGAAGCATCAGGTCTGCGTGGATCCGTGTGGTCGAGTGGTAGTTTGCTAGGTTTGTAAACCTGAAGTGACATCGTCGATTTCTAGTGGATACCCTTTTGTCACACTTGCATTTTCAAATTACCTACTTTTTTAGCAACCGCAAAAGCAGCAACATACTGAACATTAACAGGCATTTTATTGTGACAGATCCAAAGCAACGGTAGAAAACGTGTAAAACAGACTCCGCACATTGACACTTAAACGCTAGAACTGTGTTAAGATACCAGAATCAAAATTAAAGACCTGTTGGGCTGTGGCACAACAGGAAAAATAAAGTCTAACCAGGAACTATTATATATACAAACAAGCAGGATTTTCATGCAAACTTTTAGAGTAAATTTATGCTTTTGACATATACGAACTTTTACAACGTTTAATCCTGCCGCCAACAAATTCATGCACACATACAATTACTCCCCGACAGTTTTTATCAAACTTTGATGTGAAAGCTAAGTAAAATTTCATGCCTGTAATGTCTGTAATTTCGAACCTCCTGCTATAATACAATATTTCAATTTAAAGTTTCTATTTAAATTTTTTTGATTTTCCTCCTTTTTTCCAAAATTTTTCCGGTTTTTAGCCAATTGTAAATTTGACAAAGATATCTCAGATTCTCAGCTGTAAGTGAAAAAAGCAATTTTTTTAAGATTAGCCTGCATTATGTTATGCATCAACTTTTAATCATGCAAACACGCTGTAAAAAACTAACTAATGCTAGTTAAAAATTTGGTACTATATCTACTACTTTAATCATTAAATAACCAACTCTAAACAACTGATTCTAGACAATATTGTTGTGTATAAACAGAAACATGACATGAGCGATGATGTCCTACCAAGCAGGGCCAAAAACGATTTTTTTGCTAAAATTAGAACTGCTAAGCATCTGACTTCTGACATATAAAGAAAATATAAAGGTCATCCCAGTTTTGGCTTACCTTAATTTAAAAAATAAAAACGATTTAAATCAAATTTAACAATCGAGCCGAACAGTAACTATATAGTTTTAAATAGACGCTTAGATATTATATACCTATTTTACTTACGTCTCGCCATGCCAAAACAGCAAAAGGGTTCTTACTGAAAGAAAGACAGCATCTTCGTCGGAATGACCCAAGGGGGATCGAACCACCCATTTCTGGACTTACAGACCAGTGCTCTTCTATTTAAGCTACTGGGCCAATGCTGAGCTTTGTAAATCCTATTTAGTACTCTAATAAGCCTATTTTACTTCACACTTATACAGTGCCGCTTTAGAGAATGCAGGGCCTATGTTAACACTCTAAACTTTAAATTTAATAATTATTCAATCTAATTTTTCAATTGTCGTACGTCTCGCCATGTCAAGACAGCAAGGGGGTTCTTTCAAGACAGCAAGGGGTTTTTAGTTATTACCGGAAGAAAGAGACCATCTTCATCGGAGTGATCCAAGGGGGATTCGAACCACCCATCACTGGATTTGCAGACCAGTGCTCTACCATTTGAGCTACTGGGCCAATGCTGAGCTTTTGTGAAACCCTTTAAATACTCTAACGGGTCTGTCACACTTTCTTATCACACTGTCTTACTTCACACTTAATGCAATGCCGCTTTAGAAAATGAGGGGGTTAGGTTCACACTCGTAACGTATTTTTTTTGTTTTTTTTTTCCCGCTGGTTTTTATTAAAAAAGAACCCCCCGGGGGGGGGGGGGGAAATTGGCTCAAAAATATAAAAAATCTTGCACAATAGGAAAAACGTTCCCTTGCGAGAATCAGCATTTCAACAAAAGTTATAGTGGAACAAAACCATAAAGTTGAAACTGTTTTTTTACATGTAACTTCTGAATCGAATAAGAGCTATTTATACAGTCTATGTTATTGTTGTACTCTTATAAACCAATGCTGATAAAATGAGCATATAATTGCGATTTTTCATCAAATTAATGAATGATTTCCTCTGTGTATTGACACTAGCCTCTGCGAGCGAGTGGGAAACAAAAATTACCTCACCGGTTGGATTACAGCATATATATGTTATTCTAAGTTGCACTAACTTCAAATCTTGAAATAACTACAATTATCACCTTAACAAAGGTCGGTTAATTATTTGAACGAAAAAATTCTTCTTTTTAACATATGTATTTTATTTGTTTCAAAAAAGAAAAGACGGAATAAGTTTTTACGCGGCGGCTGATAGCTACAATAACGTTATATTATACTGGTATGTTGTGTGCAGCCTATGGTTTACACAGCCCCTGCTGCCGACTTGGTGTTTTGTTGAAAATGGGGGGCAATATATAATATTCCTTTGAATTGGGCTTAAATCGACTAAAATCTTAGCTAAAGACCATGCAATAATTTTGAAACTTAATTTTTTTGAAAACGTTTTAATTGTTTAAAAATATTTTGGCACAATACATATTTTGTCAGTCTTTCATTGAATTTGCCCCCACTTCTCGATAGTTTTCAGACCAGACGTGCTTGCAAAGGGTCGTTCGCAGATTGAGACTGATGTGAAGATTCTAAAAATGTTAATCTAATTTTTAATAGATTACGGATCAACGCGGAATATACCACATGTTTTCAACAACACAATGGAACGAAAACAATGCACTCAGAAAAAGTGTATTTTAAAATAGGTGAAATTTTGGAACATGCCCGTTAATGCACATAACGCCACTCAACCTAACTTGCTGAAAACATGCGGTGCTTTTAATAGAGGTTAATAGAATAATTTTTGGCAATGTGGTGTCAATACTTTTCAGCCAATTTGGGTTGGCTTGGCTCTGACGGAATGTTTTAAGCTAATAATATTTTAAACTATCAGCCATTGTACATTGTACAGAATTCGATGACATCCCATTTGTTACATCTTTGTTACATAAAATCTCCGGGTTGAAACATTGCGCTTTTTAGGGCTGCTTGTTTGCATATCATCACGGCTGAAATCGGGACAAGTTGTCGGTTTTATAATACGACTTTTGTATCACGGCTACACCCACCCACGGAAAGTCTAAATGAGATCAGTAGCATAACTGACTTCACACTCTGGCTCTACCAAAATACAGACTAGAAGCAGTTTGTTTTATCAGTTATCACAATTAGTTCCGTTTCAAAACGAAACAAATACTTTCGCAAAACATGAGCTTTTGTAAATATTGGTTGATCGTAAATAGCGTATTGGTAATGAGCCCTCTCTTTCTGACAGTAAAAAACTGTTTCTTTTATGCGAGAAAAATAATTGCGAGAAACACCATAGTAAGTCACATAATAAACAAATGATTTCCAATTAATACTGGTAACATTTGAGTTCCGGAAAAAACTAAAGTACATATTGCCTCTTAGCTTTGCTCACATTGCTTAGTTGTCCCTAGAGTCCAAGCAATACAGAGATACAAAAACTGTCCAGTCAAATATGCTGCAATTTTGAGTAGTTTAATGGCTACATATTATATACATATTACACTATTGTATTCTATATCTAAGGACCGATTCATACTTTCGTCCGTATGTTCGTTCAGCCTGCAGAATGACGTCACTAGCAGTCTAGTGCAGTGGATCAGTCAGCGCATGTGACTTTAGTATTTCGTCATTTTGTCAACTGAACTGACATACGGTTGTAAGTATGAATCGAGCCTTATTGTATATTGTATATGGATGTTCAGAACTGAACTCAACGACAAGTATCGAATTAGGTTTAATCAGAAAACCTACCTAAGCTCAGTCATCACCTGCTTTACTGTCATCTGTCATCACCATGTCCGTGTCTTGTACCTACTTAAATGTAATTAAAATTAAGAGTTTTACGTTGTTACCAGCAGCTTTGTGACAAATGAATCAGTAGTTGTGTTTGCGTGCGTATCAAAAAATCAGATTATGTCTGGAGGGTCGGTAGGTCAAAACAAAAAAGTAAGCTTTAAACAAAAACAGGAAGTCAAACGTAATTTTTAAAATTACATGGTAATGACCCGAGGCTGTAAGCATGTTGATACAACTAGAAGAAACCGACTATTTTGACGTATATATATTGCAGAGTACGTACAATTCATGTCACTGCAGGTTTAGTGCTTATATACGTGTGTGTGTGTGTGTGTGTGTGTGTGTGTGTGTGTGTGTGTGTGTGTGTGTGTGTGTGTGTGTGTGTGTGTGTGTGTGTGTGTGTGTGTGTGTGTGTGTGTGTGTGTGTGTGTGTGTGTGTGTGTGTGTGTGTGTGTGTGTGTGTGTGTGTGTGTGTGTGTGTGTGTGTGTGTGTGTGTGTGTGTGTGTGTGTGTGTGTGTGTGTGTGTGTGTGTGTGAATTCTTGCTGCAAGACCAGCAGCTACGTATATGCATTTTGCGCAATTATGCAAATGAGTTGAAGTGTCAGTATTTAAACTAGGAGGACATGTTAATATTACTTAACTTATTTTGTCTGGTTGACCAAGTAAACGCGTATTTGAATACATTAGCTGTGGTACTACCGATAACTGCCAAAACTCAACAATGCAAAGATAGGTTATCGGTTTCTTACAGCACAGCATGACGACAAATACCGTCAAAATAGCTGACTACGAAACTTGTCATAAATTGCTGAAATTTATTTAAATAGTGTGTATCTTACTTGAACATTCAAACCTCCACTCGGTGTCAGTGTGCTGTGTGTAATAAGAATCAATTGTGTGAGATAAAGTCCTGCTAAGTTGGCTTAAGCTTCATCAAGCTTTTTACGTCCTCGAGAAAAACGCAAAATCCAATATCCTGCTTTCTGATGCTAAAGTATGAAGTGCAAGAAATATGCGCCGGTATTACCCTCGAAATTCCAAAACTGATATCGCCACTATTTTCCAGAAAGTTTCAAATATCATGGAATTGCACAATTTTAAACAAACTACAGACTACAAAAGGTTTGACGCCACAAGGTTAATATCGTAAATACATATAGTGCATAACTGTTAGGCTGTGGACCATAAAACAATCTGTCAAGGAAGGCATTTAAATAATTATAAGCTGGTTCAAAACTTCAAAAACTCAAACATGAGTCATTGAAATCAATCAAGAAATTAAATTAGAACATGCGGCTTTCTTTATATGTACCTGCTGATTAACCTCATTAATGTGCAAACGCGTTTAAATTTTATTAATCTAAGCAACAAAACATGTTGATGGTTCAACTTCAAGCCTCAAGCCATACATCTCTTCAATCATAAATAGAGCTTGTTAGAGATAATGTATATATGTAGAATCCATCATATCACTGAATATATATTAATACATGTTACACGGTCCCCAATTGTGGGGTTCCTTTCTTCCTAAACTTTAAGAACAGTATTTTATGATCAACCAAAAATACATATATATGTACCTTAAATTTAGCAAAAATCACCCAATTTTTCAGATATTTTCGGTACCCTCACCCCCCCCCTCTATATCCGCTCACTCATGAATAAGTCTGTTTATTTTTATTCCGCCTAGAGGCGGAATATTTGGAATAATTTAGCACCAAGAGTACATCCTCCGTGCTGTGAGCCACTCTAGGGCCTATGTTTATCATAGCCCAAATATAGGGTAGTATTTTTTTCTGCCAATGGGGGCCTAATTATTCTGAAAATGGTTAGACCTGTGTTACAGTTTGTAAAGGCAACTAAACAAGAATAAAAAATT
>JASANF010001162.1:0-10947 GCA_030248245.1 Trissonchulus sp. WLG1_4 | reverse complement strand
TTGCTGACGTGGTTAACCCCAGGCCCCTGAAAGCGGCAACTCTGTAACTCGCTTTTCTTTTTCCGCCTTCGTGACAGCAAATGCATGCGTGTACGTTCCATCAGCGGCGTAGCCATGGGGCGGGGCCAGGTCAGCCGGGGTGCCCGCCCCAGCGATTTACCCCGCCCCTTTCGGATAACGTACACCCCGCCCCGCAGAAACTTTCGCAAAGTTTCGGGACAGACACGTTTCTGGCCATACCTCTACGATCCTGGGTGGACGCGCACGATATATTATCCCGAAATGGTTTATAAATAAATCTCGTTTAGAACAGCCACGCAGTGCACCAGCGATTCGGGTGGGTGTACGAAAAAGCCAGCGGCGTAGCCAGACGGGGTCCCGCGGACGACGACGGGTCTGGCCTTCTCTTAGCCACCGGCCCCTGGCCTACTTTTAGTAAGAAGGGGGGGCGCCAGGTGGCGTAGCCAGGGGGGGGCGGGGGGCCAAAGCCCCCCCTCAGCGGTTTCGGCCCCTCTCAGCGATTTTGGGGCCCCCCTCTCCAATAAAAAATTTGGGGTCGGTGGCTCACGAAACTTTTCGGGGCAAAACAATTTGGCCCCTCGACCCGCGACGCTACTGGGGCGCCCCTTATTTGGTCCCGGAGCCGCCCCATTTCAGATGGGTACTGGTTGCCCTCCATGGATGTATATAGTCATTGTACGGTGGCGGCGCTGGTGAGGTTGTAAAAATGAGATGAGCACCTCACCTAAGGGTTGATCCCACTTTTGGATACGCATCGTGTACAAACAACAGATATATAATTGTTTGCACGCTACACAAACTACAGCTCTTGCGGCGGCTTCCCATAAATTCAAGTGATTGCAAGAAGGGAAACATCGGCAAACCTAATGAATGAGAAAACTGAGACAAATACTGAAAAAATGTATAAACGCACACAAAATTTTACTATTACATTTTTCCTAAAAATAATACAGCTCGCCATCACTTATAGCTAAATTTCAACTTTTCCTTTTGTCAGTTGAAATATATAAAAACTTTCAGAACTCACCCACAGTTAACTTTTAACCTCACCCATAGTCAAACTGTAGCTCTTGCCCGCACTCAACTTCAACCTTACTCACAAATTGTTTAACCTCACCCACGTTAAGCTTCAACTTTTAACTTTAATCCTGATAGTTGTTTAACCTCTAACCCACAGTTAAGTTTAACTTTAACCTCAAAATTACAGGTAAAGTAAAACTTTTAACCTTACCCACAGTTTGTTTAGCCTTATCCTATGTAAAGCTTAAACTTTAAATTACCGACACAGGTAAAGTTAAACTTCAACTCTTACCCACAGGTAAAAAAATGCTTTAACCTCACCCACAGGTAAGTTAAACTTTAACCTTACCCACAGGTAAAGTCAAACTTTTAACTTTATCCTACAGTTAAACTTCAAGTTTAACCATATGTAACTTCTAACTTTATCATATTTTTAAATTTTAACTTTTACCCCGTATTTGAAGATTTTTACCTTCACCCTCTGGTAAACTTCTCGTTTATTACCCGCAACTTTACCTTCACCTTACCTGTGGGTAAAATTAAGCCTAACTTTACCTGCAGGTAATTTTGAGAATACGGCCCTGACGGCACGCGCATAGTCCATAGCAAAAAATTTGGAAAAAATTGGACAATTTACTGATTTTATTCGACTTTTAGGATAAAATCAGCAAGTAAGCCGGTGCATCAATGTTTTTGAGGTTTTCCAAACAGACCAGGATGAAGTAAATTTTGATGAGTTGTGATGAAAAATTAAAACAATTCAATTTGCGTTCTGTGCAAAAACGCACAAGAAACCATTTTCAGAAGCAACAGACTTAAATAAATATTGTGTGAATAATAAATGATTTTTTCGTCATTCGATTATAAAAATGCTGGGAAAGATATCTACAAAAATTTCGAGATATCAATAAAACTCTTAAACGTATTGAACAAATTTTTAGTTTTTTAAAATAAAGCTCGGAATTTTTTATATGAATTTTTAATGCTCAGAGTTCGACTTCAAAAAAATATATAAATGTACATTTTTTATCCAAATTCTGACATAAATGTTAAAAAACAAATTAATGTTCAACTAGAGAGCACATAAGTTACATTTTGGTATATAAAGTGTGGCCTATACGCAAAGCAAAAGCAGAGTTATCGTTCGCCTATGATTAAAATAGCCAAAAAAAAGGAGAGTCACACGTGAACACGGTCGATTTGGGTTGAAATTTTGCCTCCAGTGTTCTTTTCTGCTCCATACTACATATATGTATAGTAAAGTTCACCAACTTTTTCCCCGCCAATTTTCGATGTAACCCCCTGATTCCCGGCGCCCCCTTAACTTTACCTTCTGACTTTACCTTCCACCTTACCTGTGGGTAAGTCAGCCTGTAGGCCGCGCGCGTCTCGTTTGAGCTCTCAGCCGCCCCAGCAAGCTGCAGCTTTTTTTCGCGCTCTCCGGCTTTTTTCAGTGCCCAGCAGCTGCAAAAAAGCCGGCAAAACGGCGAAAAAAAGCTGGAGCAGCTGAAAAAAGCTATTAGAAGCAGCTAAAAGGGTGAAAAAGAAAAGAGTGAGTCAATTAACCGCCACACGATCCGCATTCCCAGCTGTCGGTTTTTTTCACCGCCCCAGCAGCTGAAAAAAGCTGCAGCTTTTTTCAGCTGCTCGAGCAGCTGAAAAAAAGCTCAATGTAAACACGGCCTAACTTTACCTGCAAGTAGAGATAACCGCCGCCCAGGGGGACTCTTGTGCTTTCTAGGCCCAGTGTGGCTTGAAATTAAGTTTTCAATGCAAATTTTATTTCAAAATTTTAAAAAAGCGTGAAGGAGTGCGCGGCCCCCAGAGCCCCGCGATTATTCTACTTTCTTGGCCCAATGCGGCTTGAAACTAAGTTTTCAATGCAAACTTTATTTCAAAATTTTTAAAAAGCGCTAGCTTCTGGGGGGCTACCGGCCCCCCGGGGCCAGAGACCCCGCGATCCACTTGAATTCTTTTTTGTGGGCCCAGTGTGGCTTGACGTTTCCCAGTGCGGGGCCTTATATTTTCAATGCAAATCGTATTTTCAAAATTTTAACGCGCTAACTTCTCCGGGGCCTGCCGCCCCCACGATCCGGCAATCATTCTACTTTTAAGCGCGGCTTGAAATTATATATATATATATATATATAATTTCAAGCCACACTTGGCCAAGAAAGTAGAATGATTGCGGATGCCTGGGGGCGGCAGCCCCCAGAAGCTAGCGCATTTTTAAAATTTTGAAATAAAATTTGCATTGAAAACTTAATTTCAAGCCACACTGGGGAAAACTTAATTTCAAGCCACACTGGGCCAAGAAATTAGAATGATCGCGGGGGTCTGGGCCCCGGGGGCGGTAGCCCCCAGAAGCTAGCGCTTTTTAAAAATTTTGAAATAAAGTTTGCATTGAAAACTTAGTTTCAAGCCACACTGGGCCAAGAAAGTAGAATAATCGCGGGGGTCTGGGGGCGGCAGCTCCCAGAAGCTAGCGCTTTTTTAAAATTTTGAAATAAAATTTGCATTGAAAACTTAATTTCAAGCCACACTGGGCCTAGAAAGTTGAATGATCGCGGGGGTCTGGGGCCGTATTCTCAAAATTACTTGCAGGTAAAGTTAGGCCGTGTTTACATTGAGCTTTTTTTCAGCTGCTCGAGCAGCTGAAAAAAGCTGCAGCTTTTTTTCAGCTGCTCGAGCAGCTGGAAAAAAGCCGGAGCAGCTGCAAAAATGCGGATAAGTATGGCGGTCACTATAGACTAGCTATTTCTTTTAGCTATTTAGCTATTTCCTAATAGCTTTTTTCAGCTGCTCCAGCTTTTTTTCGCCGTTTCCGGCTTTTTTGCAGCTGCTCGAGCAGCTGAAAAAAAGCCGGAAATGGCGAAAAAAAGCTGCAGCTGCTCGAGCAGCTGAAAAAAGCTCAATGTAAACACGGCCTTAGGCTAACTTTACCCACAGGTAAGGTGAAGGTAAAGTTAATTCTGTGGGTATATAAAGGTAAAGTTAAGGGGGCGCTCCGGGAATCGGGGGTTACATCGAAAATTGGCAAAAAAGTTGGTAAAAGTCAAACTTTACTATACATATATGTAGTATGGCAGAAAAGAACACTGGAGGCAAAATTTCAAATCACGTGATTATGTCACGTGACTCTCAGAGCACCAAACGTGAGTGAATTTTTGGCAAACGATAACTCTGCTTATACTTTGCGTATAGTCACACTTTATATACCAAAATGTAGCTTATGTGCTTCTCTAGTTGAACATTATTTTGTTTTTTAACATTTATGTCGGATTTGGATAAAAAATGTCATTATGTGTTTTTGAAGTCGAACTCTGAGCATTAAAATTCATATAAAAAAATTTCCAAGCTTTATTTTAAAAAACTAAAAATTTGTTCAACTGCGCAGAGCCTAAGACTATAATTGTGCAAAATTTTGTAGAAAAATATCTTACCAGCATTTTATAATCGAATGCCGAAAAACTGGTTTTGTATTCACACAATCTATATTTGAGTCTGTTGCTTCTGAAAATGGTTTCTTGTGCGATTTTTTTGCACAGAACGCAATAAAATTGTTTTAATTTTTCATCACAACTCATAAAATTTACATATCGTCTGTTTGGAAAACCTCAAAAAGCGTTGATGCACCGGCTTACTTGCTGAATTTGTGTAAAAGTCGAATAAAATCAGTAAATTGTCCAATTTTTTCCAAATTTTTTGCTATGGAGATATGCGCGTCAAAACATCAGGGGCCGTATTCTCAAAATTACCTGCAGGTAAAGTTAGGCTAACTTTACCCACAGGTAAGGTGAAGGTAAAGTTAATTCTGCGGGTAAGGGTAAAGTTAAAGTTTACCAGAGGGTAAAGGTAAATTCTTAGAATACGGGGTAAAGTTAAAGTTAAACTGTGGGTAAGGTTAAAGTTTAACTTTACCTGTGGGTAAGGTTAAAGTTAAAGTTTAACTGTGGGTAAGGTTAAAGTTTAACTTTACCTGTGGGTAAGGTTAAAGTTTAACTTTACCTGTGGGTAAGGTTAAAGTTTAACTTTACCTGTGGGTAAGGTTAAAGTTTAACTTTACCTGTGGGTAAGGTTAAAGTTTAACTTTACCTGTGGGTAAGGTTAAAGTTAAACTGTGGGTAAGGTTAAAGTTTAACTTTACCTGTGGGTAAGGTTAAAGTTAAAGTTTAACTGTGGGTAAGGTTAAAGTTAAACTGTGGGTAAGGTTAAAGTTAAAGCTTAACGGTGGGTAAGGTTAAAGTTAAACTGTGAGTAAGGTTAAAGTTCAAAGTTAACTGCGGGCAAGGCTACGGTTTGACTATGGGTAAGGTTAAAAGTTTAACTGTGGGTGACGTAAAAGTTTATATACTTCAACTGACTGAGGCTGAAGGAAAAGTTAAAATTTAGCTATAAGTGATGGCGAGCTGTATTATTTTTTTAAAAATGTGTATGTAATAGTAAAATTTTGTGCAAATTTTGTTTGAAACTAGGCATTTGTGCGTTTTTCCAGTATTTGTCTCAGTTTTCTACAAGTTCGTCCAGGTTATATACATACAATGTTTCCCTTTCTTTGCAATCACTTGAATTTATGGACCGCAAGAGCTGTAGTTTGTGTAGCAGTGCAAACAATTATATATCTGTTGTTTGTACACGATGCGTATATCCAAAAGTGGGATATAAAGCCCTTAGGTGAGGTGCTCATCTCCGTTACAGAGCCCTGGAACGTCAGGGGCGCCACGCCGCCACATCTACAATGACTATATACATCCATGGAGGGGGGGGGGCAACCCATACCCATCTGAAATGGGGCGGCTCCGGACCAAATAAGGGGCGCCCCCCAGTAGCGTAGCAAGGATCGAGTCGAGAGAGGGGCCAAATTGCCTTTTTGCCCGAAAAATTTTCGAAGTTTGTCTACCGGGGGGGGGGGGGGGGGGGTGCTACGCGACCCAAATTTTTTATCCGAGGGGGGGCCCCAAATCGCTGAGGGGGGGGCCAAAACCGCTGAGGGGGGGGCTTTGGCCCCCCGGGCCCCCCCCTGGCTACGCCACTGGCGCCCCCCTTCTTACTAAAAGTAGGCCAGGGGCCCAAATCGCTGAGGGGGGGAGGCAAAACCGCTGAGGTGAGAACCCTGGCCCGCGGGACCCGTCTGGCTACGCCACTGGTTTTTTCATTAGCCCACCCAATCGCTGGTGCACTGCATAGTCCTTCAAGCGAGATTTATTTATAAACCATTTGGGGGGATAATATATAGTAGCGTAGCCAGGATCAAGTTGAGGGTATGGCCAACGTGCCTGTTTGTCCGAAACTTTTCCGAAGTTTTTCTGCCGGGGGGGGGCGGGGTGCTACATTTTTATCCGAAGGGGGCGGGGTAAATCGCTGAGGGGGGGGGCAACACCGCTGAGGAGAAGGGCCCTGGGGCCTGGCCCCCCACCCCCCATGGCTACGCCGCTGATAGTATACACGCATGCATTTGCTGTCGCGAAAGGCGGAAAGAAGGAAAAGCGAGTTACAGAGTTGCCGCTTTCAGGGGCCTGGGGGTAACCACGTTCAGTAAAAAATTACAGAACATTTTGATTTTCAGGCCAAATTTGGTCGATTGGGGACGTATTTCGGGAAATTTTTATACACATTTTTAAAAATTAGTAAAAAAAACTCACCCTCACCCATTGCTAAATTTAAACTTTTCCTTCAGCCTCAGTTGAAGTAAACATTTACCTACCCCACAGTTGCAATTTTAACCGTAACCACAGTAAACTTAAACTTTAACCTTACCCACAGTTAAACTTTAACCTTACCCACAGGTAAAGTTAAACTTTAACCTTACCCACAGTTAAACTTTAACCTTACCCACAGGTAAAGTTAAACTTTAACCTTACCCACAGGTAAAGTTAAACTTTAACTTTACCCACAGTTAAACTTTAACCTTACCCACAGTTAAACTTTAACCTTACCCACAGGTAAAGTTAAACTTTAACTTTACCCACAGTAACCTTACCCACAGGTAAAGTTAAACTTTAACCTTACCCACAGGTAAAGTTAAACTTTAACTTTACCCACAGTTAAACTTTAACCTTACCCACAGGTAAAGTTAAACTTTAACCTTACCCACAGGTAAAGTTAAACTTTAACTTTACCCACAGTTAAACTTTAACCTTACCCACAGGTAAAGTTAAATTTTAACCTTACCCGCAGTTTAACTTTTAACTTTAACCTTACCCACAGGTAAAGTTAAACTTTAACCTTACCCACAGTTAAACTTTAACTTTACCCTTAGGTAAAATTTTGAGAATACGATTTTACCTTCACCTTACCTGTGGGTAAAGTTAGCCTAACTTTACCTGCAGGTAATTTTGAGAATACGGCCCCAGAAATAGTATTTTGGGCAACTTTTCTTCAAGAATGATTGGTCGTTTTGCTGTTTTTAAAAAATACGGCCTAAATCCTTGATTCCCGGAGCGCCCCCTTAAAATTGAAAACACGATTAACGTAGACGGTTGAGGTTAAAAATTTGCACAATACATTAACTTTAGCTGCGAAACAAGATAAAGCAGTTTCCTGGCCCGAAAATTAAGGGTAACTATAGCTATCACGTTGGCTTTAGTCAATGTTTGAGAATACGACTTTACCTTCACCTTATCTGTGGGTAAAGTTAGCCTAACTTTACCTCCAGGTAATTTTGAGAATACGGCCCCTGGGGGCGGCAGCCCCCAGAAGCTAGCACTTTTTTAAAATTTTGAAATAAAATTTGTATTGAAAACTTAATTTCAAGCCACACTTTGCCAAGAAAGTAGAATGATCGCGGAACACTGGGGGCGGCAGCCCCCGCTTTTTTAAAATTTTGAAATAAAGTTTGCAGTGTAAAAGCTATTTCAGCAACAATTTTTATTTTTACCTAGTCCTAATGGATATGCCATTTTGCCAATCCCTACTACAAAAAAACTTACACGTATATATATAACAGCTTATATACAACCATACATTAACACGGAGGTACATTCTGCGGGTTAAATGCAGTTGGGGGGGGGGGAAATAGTGGACCTATTTTTTTGAGTAGAGCACCTTGGGGGAAGCATTTTTGCTTCAAGAACCCCTATTTCATTTTTTGGATTTTTTGAGATATGACCCCCCGCAATCTGAACCCTCAGTGAGGGACGTTTTCGCAATTTTTTTCCGAAGCCCTTGTTTTTTCCGTTCTAATCGTATCTAAATGGTGTCAGATTATTGTTTACAATTTTTTAAAATCAAAACAAAGGCTCTTTGACCGGGTTCCTGCCAAAAAATTGGCCAAATTCGCCAGAAACGTCCAATTTTTGACCAAATTCAAACTAGGCCTTAATTTAGGCTTGGGCTTAGGCTTAGGCTTAGGGCTTAGGCTTAGTATTCGGCTTAGGCTTAGGCTTAGTATTAGGCTTAGGCTTAGGCTTAGGTTCAGGCTTAGGCTTAGGCTCAGGCTTAGGCAATAAAAAATCGAAATTTTAAGAAAAAATCCTGCCAGCTTAGCCTAGAGAATCCGGCCAACTAAGCCTAGACGATGCCTTAAAACATCATAACGCACTCAAAACTATCCAAAAACAAAGATTATAGCCATTTTTGGCTTCGAACTTTGCCCTACGTTCACGTCCAAAAACACTGAAAATGCAATTTTCAAGGGGTCATAGCTCAGAAAATCCAAATTTGTGGATAGGGGTTCTATTACAAACAAGTAGGTCCCAAAAGGGGCAAGGTTCCTTCCTCGGTGTCTACCTTTCAGGTTTAAATGAATTGGTTCTCTATTCCATATGTACTTACCGTAAGCTATACTTCGTATCTTACTCTACTTTATAACTAGCGTATTCTTACTTAATCTAAATACGTAGTACGTACAAAAAAGTGTTGCAGGATGTTAAGCATCCCGCTGCACGAGCCATTTGGCTCAAAAGTGACACTTCGATCTGAGCTGAGCAAATCAGCTCTAAGAACGAGAAGCGATAAACAGTGGTTTCTAATAGCTCTTATATACTGCTGGTGAAACATCCCGGTGCCGATTTTGAAAAAGTACGTTGTTACAGCAGTGCACATCGATTATTGATTTTCTGCATATCGCAGACAAAAATCAGCAGGCAGCTCCCAAGCTGAAAATACACGTAAAACATACTGGCTATGCAGCCTGCTCAGTAGCGTTAAACGCTATGAGCAGTTAATTTCAAAACAATAGTTCCTTCTCTAGAAGGAACAAAAATGCTTCCCTCAAGGTGCTCTACACCAAAAAATAGGTCCACTATTTCCCCCCCCCCCCCCCCAACTGCACTTGATCCCATTCTGCGGGGCCACAGGAAAATTATTGCTAGAAAAAAACTAGATTGTAAAAAATTATCTTATTTTCTAACTTTTTTCTAGTTAGAAAAAAATATCTAGTTTTTTTCTAACCTTTTTCTGACCTTTTTCTGGTTTTTTTCTAGTTTTTTTTTAACTTACGATCTAGTTTTTTTCTGACTTTGACTTTTTCGGGGGGGGGGGGGGCAAAATCGCTGAGGGGGGGGGGCGCGCCCCCCTGGCTACGCCACTGAACGTAGGCCAAAGTTGGCTATATTCCCTTTGTTTTTGGATAGTTTGAGTGCGTTATGATGTTTTAAGGCATCGGCTAGGCTTAGCTGGCAGGATTCTCTAGGCTAAGCTGGCTGAACTTTTTCGGAAAATTTAGATTTTTTTTGCCTAAGCCTGAACCTAAGCCTAAGCCTGGTACTAAGCCTAAGCCTAAGCCCAAGCTAAAATTAAGGCCAAGTTTGAATTTTGTCAAAAATTGGATGTTTCTGGCGAATTTGGCCAATTTTTCTGCAGGAATCCGGTCAAAGAGCCTTTGTTTTGATTCTTAAAAATTGCAAACAATAATCTGACACCATTTAGACACGATTAAGACGGAAAAAACAAGGGCTTCGGAAAAAATTGCGAAAACTAAAAAATGAAATAGGGGTTCTTGAAGCAAAAATGGTTCCCCCAAGGTGCTCTACTCAAAAAATAGGTCCACTATTTTCCCCCCGACTGCATTTAACCCCAAACGGATGCCACCGCCCACCACATTGGGAAGTGGGCCAGCGCCGATCAGTTAACCGCTAAGGGGAGGGCTGCAGACCCCCCCCCCTAAATACGCCACTGTGGCTCATCGCTTAATCTGGCGGCTCACGTTGCTCCGCACCCAGCCCCCACTTACATACGCCACTGTTCTGTTTATACAACATAGTGGGCAAACGCTCAACTTTTTCATTCAGTCCCCTTTTTCCATTTTATGGCCGTATATATATTTAATTACCGTGAACGATATTCAACGTCAACGTCTTTCAAACTTTATATACATAGTTTCAATTTTTTTCAGATTATTAATCGTGATGTGGTTTGAGGCAAGAAAACAGGAGAAGAAAATCCGCGTGTTCATGATTGATCATCGAAAGCGGGCGGAAAGAAGGAAACAGTTCTATGAGTGTTACGTGAGCTGTTTAACTGACTTATGTCATAGGATATAGTGGTTGCCATATTGTCATAATATGTAGGCCTTCTCATAATTTTATCCATCCAAGGCCCGAGAGTGCCACAGCCACATATTCTGTGCGGTATAACGACAACGTTGAATGTACTAACTGATTCTTGTACTAACTTGTACTAATAAGTACTAACTGACCGTTGTAGACTCAATTGTTTCACATTTTTTTGTCATTCCATATTCAAATATAGTAAGTGTCAGGGGCGTAGCCTGGGGGGGGGAATAGGGGGAATTCCCCCCCCCCCCAAATTTTTTCCGACTGAAATTTTACACAAGGGTCTCCCCTTTGGTTTTTATGGTCCGGCCGGAAAAAATTTCTGATACGTCTCCAATTGACCAAATTTGGTCTAATAATCAAAAATTCCCAAAAATTTTTTCCCCCAGACCCCTGCGACTCTTTGGCATCG
>JASANF010001158.1:0-40294 GCA_030248245.1 Trissonchulus sp. WLG1_4 | reverse complement strand
AAATAATGTAGATATAATTAAAAATCATGAAGATTATATTAAGCAAGTATAGTACTACTATTACTCTAAAAGTAATGCCCAAATATGCAGCATGAAAAACACTCTATCTTGGCACAATGCTTAGAAATATTACCTGCAACATTCCATCTTAAACGGCCAAAATAAAATATATTAAAGTAAAGTAAGTAATATTAACGTGATATTAGGTAGTTACTTTGCATTTACACACGTAATTTATAAACATAAATAACAATTTAACAAGTACCATAATTTTTTTTTATTATTTAATAGTAAAGTTATTAATAGTAAATAAATAAGATTAATTTGAGAGTCATTAGTCATCATACTGATTGAAAAATGAAGTTTTATTAAACCTAGTTTGGCGTACTAATAAAATTTAGCTGCGGTAGGCGGGGCTAAGCCAACTAGTTGAGTGACAGCTGCTTCTGATTTGCCGCTGAATGCTATGCGCCCTCTGATGCGCCATGAAAATTGCAGAAAATTTGATTTTGCGCCATGAAAAATTTTCAATGGGAAATTTTCATGGCGCGTTGCATGCAACGCGCCATGCAACGCGCCATGAAATGCGCCATGTAATGCGCCATGAAATGCGCCATGCAATGCGCCCTGCAATGCGCCATGTAATGCGCCATAGAATGCGCCATGTAATGCGCCATGCAATGCGCCATGGAATGCGCCATGTAATGCGCCATGCAATGCGCCATGGAATGCGCCATGTAATGCGCCATCAAATGCGCCATGAAATGCGCCCTCGTGTGAAACAGGCTTTAGAATTACACTCGCTTAGCACAAACAAAATTAAGTAATGAAACATGTGACCTTGACTTGCATTAGGGTAAACTCGGGTAATCCGTCACTCGGGTATTGCCGTCATTCCTTAGTTTGCTAGTTTAGCGCATGCGCCACTTAGTTTTTTGGGAATGGAAAGATGCATCATTACGTTTATCAGCCAATGAGCGTTAATTTGAGCTATCATTTGTCACATGACATTACCGGTGACCGAAGTTATAGGTTCGTTTTGTACTGCATTTTGCTGAAAGCCGCGTCACCTTAAGGAAGTGACGGCAATAAGCGATTTTGTGACGGCATTAGCCAATTTTGTGACGGCATTAGCCGATTTTGTGACGGCATTAGACGGACAATGACGGAATTACCCGAGTATAGTGACGTAAATGCCCGAGCGATAGGAGCTTTTTTAGTTAAAATATAAGTATAACTAAACAGCAATGTAGTTACTACATTTTGATGCTGGTAATGACTGAAATGCTGAAAAACTTATTTCCAAAATTTTAAGACGTTTAGTTAATTTTTCGCAAAGTTACGTTCAAAAAACTGCGAAAATTTGCTAAATTTTGAAAAAAGTGACGGTTATACCCGAGTTTACCCTATGTAAGTCAGCCATTAAGTGCTTAATGTTTTGGCGACCCGTATCAATTGGCTATTGTCGAATTGCTTTGCTATTTTTCAGTATTACTAGAAAATGTTGTTTCAATGTTATCAAGTTACATGATCCTATCAAGATCAGTGCTATAGATTTTGTAGTTTAAAATATTTACAAAAAACATTTATGGCTCATTTATATGAGTGTCAAAATATATAGGTAGCAAAACTTGATAATGATGTTCAAATGACTGACTGTTTTATAATGTTTAGGGGTATGCCTACATTAATAAAAATTGTTGTATTGGTAACCTTTTATATTGTTTTGTGTAACTTTTTCATATGATTTTTGATTTCATTTCAGAATTTAAAATATTTTTAAAATTGCATGTACTGCAACATTTAATTTACTAACAACAATTTACTAAAACACAAGATCATTTAAAATTCAGTGTAGTGTAACTCATAGTTTATTGAAACCAATCAAATTAATTCCTTTAGCATATGGTACCTAGTTTTTTGTAGGTAACACATACTGGAAATATTAAACAAGCGACCTATCAGCTAGATCTGCATCAAGCTATTATATCCACATTCCAAAACTAGTTTCACGTTTCAAATATATTTTTTGTTGCTAATTATGTAAATTAATTTTTTCTTCTTCTCAAGTTTATTTCGATTATTAAGCTGTTTTTGTACAATTATTTTCTCAAAACTTGTTTTCGAGTATCGTCTCTTCTGGAATTAGAAATAAACTGCTGTTTTGTCTCAACTTTTAGCTATTGTCATAGGTATTTATTTCTTTATGTTTTTGATAATAATATTTTTGCACGTGACAATAGTATGTTTAAAATTTTAAGTGCCTCCAAACGTGTTTGTCAAGCTGTTTTGCTACGTATATTTTTTATACCGTTACCGAGTGCTCCAAAACATAAAGTTAATAATGGCAGTAGACTATGCGGTGCGATAGAAAGAAACTAGAATATTGCATTAAAATAATTTCAAAAAATTACGTTAACTTACTTGCCCCTAAATTGAGTTGTTTGTTAGCTATTCTATCAATGTCAGTACTTTTACCGTTCTTTAGTTTTTGAATAGCTTTACAAATTTCGTTTTCAAAAAATGCGCTATGAAGTAGGTCGCAGCGGTTGCCATTTTGCATGTACTGCATGTACTAGCGCAAAATAATTTCGATAACGTTAATAGTTTGAGCGCGAATGTTGCTATACAACTGCTTATAATGTACAAAAACTCAGTCAAAACGGTGGCACCTCATTTGCGCAGGTTTTATTTTGCACCACAAAGCAAAGCTGGACACGGGGCGGGGTGCCCCGCGGGGCGGGGCGGGGCGGGACGGGGCAGAGGTCTTGCCCCGCGGGGATTTACGATTTTTTACTGTACCGACTTATTTTTCCTGTCGCTACCACAGTAGCGACAGGACCTTACATTTGATTTGCCCTAGCGAATTACACGTCTTACGTGTATTCGCTTGGGCAAATGTGTGTGTGTGTGTGTTACTGTGTAAACCGAGTGTGGTGTGTGATTGTGTTTTGTGTGTAAGCTAGCCAACTTTTGTTGTTGTTACTATGGGAATGGGTGTTGATTTCGTGGGTTACTGTAGAACCAAAAATGGCTAATTCGGTGTTTTATATTTAGTATAGGTGTTTTTTATTTCCAAAGCACTAATCAAAATTTTATTACTTTTTTTATTATAATGAATAAATTTTATTACAAAATTTTTGTGTCAAAAACTAGGAGGTGGGTTTGAGTATTTTGATGTTTGTTAAAAACAGGTAGGAAGCAATTTTGCGGTGCGATTTAAAAGGGCTGTTCTGTATGCGGCTATCTAATAAATGGTGCCTGGTTTAGGTTGTCTTCTCCAGAATCTCACGGTTAGGTCTAAACCTGTCAAAAAAGTGCCAAATATTTCTGTGCAGGGCGCGTCTGGCTGTGAATTGGCCAAAAATTTTGCAATATATGTCCTTAAATTTTAACTAACTCTCCCAAAAAAAGGTCAAAAGATATTTTGGGCTGTAACAAGTATTCACCGCTTTTTGCACATTTATGAGTTATTGCAAATTGTAAAATTGTGTTATTCTTGCATGTACGACTTGACAAAAAAGTTTACAGTTGGTCCTACAGTAGGACCACTTGTAAACTTTTTTGTCAAGTCGTACATGGTGGTATATATTCCTACTCCTACTGTACTTCGTTAACAAAAATTGCGACCTTTGTCCTAAAGAACCAAGCCCTCAGGTGGTCGGGACAATCTATTCATAGAATTAGTTTGAATAGCCACTTAGCCACAGTTTGAATACACTATTAGTGGCGATTAATTCGTAATTTTGTTGGCTGAACGGACAAATACGGCTATAAACATGAATCGACCATAATGCCATAAAACCTTTCCGAACGTAAAAAATTAGGCGGGTAGCGACAGGTTTAACTTTCTTTGGAGCAATTTCTTCCAAGTGATTTAGATTCGACCGAATATGATTTGCACTAAAAATTACTGCTACTGGTGCAGACCGCAAGGCTCGTAGAAATGGATAAGAACTCCATAAATTTTGCACGAAGTTGCTGCTTGTTTGAATTTGTCGTGTTTTTGTGCTACTCAAGCAGCAAAAAATTCAAGCTATATTTTGACTGTTCTCTAAGGTATATGTCAGTTTAGATGGCAAAATTGCGAACATGAAAACTTGACATTTGTTAATAAAGGCTTGAATATTTAATGGTGAGGTCTAAGAAGTTGTCATATAGGGCAGGTATGTACCTCAATGCGAAAGCGTTGTTTCTTATACATTTACTGGCGAGGGCGTCAGAAGGGTGTCATTCTAGTGGTGGGCAAACATGCTGCCTAGGAGCAAAAATGCTATTTTCCTGCAAGGGTCCCCCTTTCCTTTTTATCGCCCGGCCTAAAAAATTTCTGATACGTCTCCAATTGACCAAATTTGGCCTTAAAATCAAAAATATCCCCCAATATTCTTGGGGGTGCCGCCTGGCCTGCATACCCCTGCGACTCTGTGGATTTCTATTCTTTGTTAATATCTTTCGTCAAAGCCTATGCATGTACATATGTATACACGAGTACATTATGCTACATTTACTTGTGTAACGCCCTCTGACCCCTGCAACTTCTGGGTTTAGTATCTTGCGTTTGCAATGCGTGTGTAAGAACTAAAATCGCTAAAAACTTCACTTTAACTTCAAAAATGCTATCACTGAGTGAGCAAAAGAAGTGGACAAGGTGCGACCTCCCCCCCCCCTTTTCAAAATCCTGGCTACGCCCCTGAAGTAATGCAAATGTGAAAATTGGTTTGTGCAGAAATGGACACTCATACTTTTATCACTGTTTTAGATACGTCATGAAAAAAACATGGGTAGAATATAGACATGGGGAAAGTTTGACTTCTGGAAGTTGCCGCTATCGAGCAACCGAACTAATGGGTTTTTGTTAGTGAATTGAACGAAATCACATTTTGCGATCTTCAAAAAGTGCAACAAATTTTTGCTTCTGGGGGCCGCGCCCCTCGACATCCGCAAGCTGCAACATGTCTACCTATATGCTGACTGCTGAGGAAAAAAGTTCCGAGGTTCGACCCCTTTTTGAAAATTCTAGTACTACCTCAGGCTACCTAGTTTTGAGAATAATAATCTGCACCTCTTATCATACTAGATCGATTTGAATGAGTGAAATATTGACTGAACGACTTAGCAAAAAATTTTCTGCTAAAAAACTACTAGGGTGGATTTTACCAAGGCGGTTTTTAAAAACCATGGTTTTACGTACATTTATATAATACGTTATATGTACGTTTTTATATAATTTGCACATAATTTCATTATATCGAAATATAACGAAATATAACGAAATATCGCCTGATTCTTTACGAATTTCGTAGATTTTCGAAATCCATGGTTTTTGCTCAGTTGAAATTTCAAACCTGCAGCATAGCGGGTTTTTCTTCTGCTGAAATTTCAACTGAGCAAAAACCATGGTTTTAGAAAATCTACGAAATTCGTAACGAATCAGGCGATAACGTACGTAAAACCATGGTTTTTAAAAACCACCGTGGTGAAATCCACCCCTATTGTCATAGTTGGCAACGAAAATCTGCGGGGTGCCCCGCCCCGCGGGTCGGGGCGGGGCAAGATCCCCGCGAGGCGGGGTAGGGCGGGGCAGCGAAAATCCGCCCCGCGTCCAACTCTGCCACAAAGCGTCTGGTTTAATTACGCGGTAATTTTTCACAGTTCGACAAAGTAACATAGAAGAATAAATTTTTGTCAAAACCAAGTAAAGTTTTATATGTCATCATTTGCGAAATGAATTATTAAAAACGATCATACACTGTCATTCAAAATAATATAAACTAATGACTACTTTTGTTGTTTGGCAATGTTGTGGTACGTATATAAGTTCATGATACGTCAGGTGACTGCATAGACGCTCATTTGCATATGCAAATTAGAAACCAAAATATGCAAATGAGCTAGAAATTGGATACATAAGGCAGCCAATAAGAGTCTCAAATCACTTCACGGCAACTTTTCTACCTGGCCACAAGTGAATCGTCAGGATCAGATAACTGCCTCATACCGATGGACGAAGAGTCCCGCCGGCAATCCCTGCAGCAAATAGTGGACGGACTGCAGATCCAACAACCACCAGCGGCCGAATTTCCAGACACGGGTGAACCACGGGTCAGCGCCAAAGCCCCAAAGAGAAGGCACGGATACAGCGACTCCAGCTCCGACACCTCCTCAGCTGACAGCACCGCCTCCAGCGACTCCTCTGGGGACGACAGACGAAAACGGAAGAAGGCCAAGAAGGGGGAGAAGCGCGCTCTGCCGAAAACAGCCGACGTCAAATTCACACAACCGGGCGCCCAAATTCAGTATGAGGTAAAGTTCACAGTTCAAAAGCTGAGATGTTTGAATCATCCAGAGTCCCTGCAGCACTTTATAGCTTTTTATAATGACACTAGTTAAGCTTGCTCTGTAGGCACTCCCAAGGTAGCAAAAAGGCTAATCTAGCCACACCGTGAAAAGCTTCCTAGTTCTAAAAAATTCCCACCAAGTGCCAGCCTATAATATCGCCAAGTTGCAAAACACTACCAACTTCTTTCTCGTGCTACTTAATTGATTAATGCGAATAGAATTGAACTGTCACTTTGATATTACTTATGTCTATTTTTTTTTCGCTTTGAGGCAAACCACGAAGTCCTGTCATGCCTCAAAAAGGCCAAGAAGACCGCATCTAAAAAGAAAACCCGAAGAGCAGTCGAGAAGGCCGAGAAGCTGCTGCGGAAGAGGCAGTCAACCCTCCTCATTGGAAACGCTTACGGGTGGGAGGTCGTGAAAGCGATGGACAAAGGCAGCGTGCTGAAATCCCTATCACCAGAAATGTCCAAAGATTTGGAGAAAGCGGTGAAACTGGTCTCCAAACCTGGGCCGTCGAAACCCAGGCAGCCCTTTCCAACCCGGGGACAAGGAGACGCCTCAGCCCTGTTCCCCCGGGACAACAGGAGGCAACCCAATTCCGGGCGCGGGAAATGTTTCGGGTGTGGGTCCTCCGGCCATTTTCTTCCAAACTGCCCCTACCAGTCATCAAGCCACAACAGCGGGGGACCCTCCGAGCAGCCGCCAGGAGGACCAGAAAAACCCAACGCAAACTGAAAAGGACATTTTGAAAGGTAACAAAGTGCCCCCATCGCTTCAAACTTTGTTAGCGTGGAACTTAGTGGGTGAAACCACGTCCAGTTTTTGCGGGAATCTGAGACATAAAACCAATTTCTGGGAGGCGTTGCGCCCCCACCCGGTAGTTTTAAAAACCATAAAATCGGGTCACTCCTTACCACTTACAGAAATGCCGCCAAAATTCTTTTTGCAAAATAATTTTTCGGCTCTACGCCACAAAGCCTTTGTCGATCTAGAAATCGCTTCCCTTCTTTCCCAAGGGTTCATTAGAGAGGTTACTGCAGCGGATTATATAAATCCTATTAGTGTAAGCTTGAGTTCTGGAAAGCTAAGATTCACTCTGGATTGCTCTTTTTTAAACGAATTTTTAGAAACGGAAAAGTTCAAATTAGAGAACATAGAGACGGTTCTAAAAATTTTTAAAAAAGGAGATTTTTTGGCGAAATTCGATCTGAAAAGTGGGTACTACCATGTGGAAATAGACGAGTCCAGTAAAAAAAAGTTTTGCGTGGACATCAGACTCAGTGGTCAAAATTTATCAGTATAATTGTCTGCCTTTTGGAATAAAATCAACACCTTTTTGTTTTACCAAAACTCTCCGCCCTCTAGTTAAAAAATGGAGGGGACAGGGTATCAGAGTTGTTTTGTATTTGGACGATGGTCTAATCCTAGCAGACTCGGCCAATGCCTTGCAAACTGCAATTCTCACCGTAGTAAGTGATTTGTGCAATGCTGGTTTTATTCTGAATACTTCAAAGTCAGTTCTGACGCCACAGACATAGTTAGACTTTCTAGGCTATATGCTCAATTCGACGGAATTTTCGATCGCAATCTCTGAAAAAAAAAGACTCCAGGCACTAGAATTGCTACTTAAATGCCAAAAAATGTTTCCCCTTTTAACTGGGAGGGAACTGCTAAGATTGGGTGGCACCGTCGTCAGTATGTTTTCTGCAATAGGCAATGTAGTCATGGTCAAATCTAAAAACTTCTACAGAGCGGCAACTAGAACTCATGGGCAGCTAAAGTCAAGGTCCCGCAAATGGCTAAGTAAAATCTCTAAAAATCAAGGTTGTAAAACTTTTTTTCTGAAACTTAATTTCACTATCATTAAAATAGGCACGCAGATTCCTTGTGCCAAACCACTTTTCATAACAAGCAGACGCTTTCGATCGTAGCTGTCGAGCGGCCTCGAATCGACCCGGATTGTGAAACCAACCACACGTATTGTATAACCAAGCGCTTTGCGTCGAAATTAACATGCAAAGTACTCTAGCACAGTTTATCAGAAAAAATATTTTATGTTTTGTTTACAGCATATATAATCCGGTAGCAGGTGATAATTTTTGTACCCTCAGGCTCATTCATCTGTAAGTTAATTACTGTCTCTACATAGTATTATAAATCAAATAACTATTTTTGCGTCTCATTTGAGTAAACAAGCATGATAGACGTTTATTTTCAAGTATTTCACAGAAAATTTTACTCTGCTGTACGAAGGCACTACACTATAGGTACAGCTTTAATATCTGTAAGTTAAACTTTGAATTGTTAGACTAGTACATAGAAAGCACAGTTGCGTTTTTACAAACTCATTTTTGAGCAGACACAAATATTGACAAATTTCAATTGGGCTTGATCCGGCACCAATAACTTAATGGCAGTGTGAAGTCAAGCCTAAAGACCTATTGGCCAGATTCGGAGCCGAGAAGTGAAAAGTCGCGTACACGACTGTAATTTGGGGTGAGGTCAATACGAAGCGCAACGGTGTAAAGAACTAGTTTGCTCGTGACGGTAGAGGCAAGGACAGGGCATGAACGCAACAAGCCCAATCTGCGGCAAAATCTTCAGTAAGTATAAAGCATGCGTTTTCAAGTAAACTGACCACAGGTCAGTTAAAACCTGTTGTGCAGCTAAAAGACTTCCCCATCAACATTTTTTATTGAAACAATTTAAAGACCATCGCAGATTGATAGGTTTATGCAAAAGTAAGCACGGCTGCAATACACCTAACCAGTTAATGTGATTGTGTATTGTGATAAACAGGTATTGCATAAGTTGGCATTTGTTGGTCCGAATCTAGCTAGATCACAAGTTTCTATTTAGGAAAAACTGATGATACCATGTGGTTTATGACTTTACAATTTGTAACACTGTAATACAATCGAGTCGACGAAGTTTACATGAAAGCCAAAGCAACTAGCTAGGTGCTGGTCAAAACTTGTTTTGGTTTATGCAACAAAACATTGCAAGTCAATATTGTTTGTATATATGTTCATTTCCATAGATAGACGTTAGCAATCGATCACAAAAACAAATTGCAGACAGTAGTAGGTAATGTGACAGCAGCTGTCTTACACTGAAGCATGAGCTAAACGAATGCACACAAAAACTGTGCTGGCAAATACTGCTGCAAACGTTTGCTGCACACGCGTACTTTCGGCAAAGCGTGAACTAAACACGCGCACTGACATTCCAACGCAAGGAAGCCAGTCTATTCTTTCAAAATCAAAATTAAAGACCTGTTGTGCTGTGGCACAACAGGAAAAAAACACAATAGGTAAAAAGGAAATATAGGAACACAACAGAAATACAATCTTCTTACCCGATAATGACTCATCTAACAGTCAAATTGCATAGTATGGAATATTAGCTAAAGGGAAAAAGAGACTGTACGCAGAAGTACAAATTGATTGAAGACGTTGCACTTGGTGATGCAACTAGGGTTATGTACCTCAGCATACTTAACAACAGTATAATAATTTCAGATATTCTAGAACTAATATTGAACATGGACGAGGTTACAGCTGACGCATTGCTGTTGGTAATGATCACACTTCATTGTTCATTATACTTAGTTTACATATCCGCAAAATCACTCCTACTTAAACATCTTGGGGAGTTCTATAACGGATTTTACATCCAAGTTTATTCATTAGCGGCTGCTGATGCCATATCTAGCAGTACATTTATTTTATTTTGGATTCTAAATTATGCTCCGCAGTTTTCTTTGCTGCACACTTTATTCAGTATTCAACTCGCACAAGCGTTTTCTTATACAGGAGCTTACGTTGCACTAACTACAACAGTTGCCATTGCGTTAATACGATTTTTGTCAGTTTTTCAACCCATATATATGAAGGTAAGCAGTTTATGTTAACATGCTATGTATTAATAAGTTCTTAAATCAAAAATATAAATTATGATACTTTCATAATGAAAAAACTCAAATTGAAAAGTTATTTTTTAATTAATAGAAAATACGGTCAAAGATTTTTCAATTATCATTAGTTCATAAAAAATTGTTAAAGCTTGCTCTAAAATATGGCAAAAAATTTTCTACAGTTATTTTCGTCTTTGAGTGTAAGGTCACAGTATGTACAGCGACATTTAATGATATGTAGTTTACAAATATTGAAACCGTCATAACAATTTTATCGTAGAAACATGAAATCAATGTCTATTTTGCTCAAATTAATAATTGCCTTCAAATAAAATATTATTACAGGTTACTGACTCAACAGCCAATTAGCCAAAACCAGTAATTTACGCTGACCATTGGTCATTTTTTACGTTACCATGCAATCTCTCAATCAATAGCTTATAAAAAATCATAAAGCATATAAAGGTGTCTACATACATAACTTGTCAGTATCACTATTATTTCAAAAGTGTCAGCTAGCGAAAAATTTCTAGTGGTTACTAATTGTAATTATCTATCAAGTCACTTATGTAAGTAAACATTTTATGTAAATCCCAACCGTTGTTTACGATTATTTAGAACAACGACAAAGTCTTATCACTGGTCATAATGGGCGCACTCTGGATTCTCAGTCTGGGCCTATCTATGGTGCAACTGCATCCTTGTTGTCAATACAGTTTACAGCGAATTGATAACCGAACCATAATTTTTGCATACACGGAAACTGCTGCTAGTTTAATACATACTGTAGATGTGTTGTATGGCTTGGGAATTATTGTAGCGTTATTTATGAACACAATAACTGTGCTTAAACTTGTTTATATTAGAAAAACAAGAAATGACCATTCTGATATGAGCCAGGAAAAAACACTGTTGGGACAATCGGTCACTCTGTGCTTTTTACAAATTGGGCTGCAAATTGCGCATCAAGTGTCAACTGATTTTGGTTTGCGCGATCCTGATAAGTTTCAATGGCAATTTTATGTTTTCTGGTTTTTCTGGTCATTTTCAATTAGCGGCAACGGATGTTGCTATATGCTTTTAAACAAAAAGTTGAGGCTGATTGCGAAATGTGCAATTATGGCTATTTTAAAATTTTCTAAATCAACCAATGTCATTAGTCCTATTACGACTGTAATGAAAACGTTCAGCAGAAGTGATCCTAAGTAATAATATAAATTTTTGATTGATCACAACATGTTGGAGTTTCTTGGAATGATTTTTTTATTCTATAATGTCATTGTCACCAGTATTACATTGCAATGTCACCATTTTGGGATGCTGACTATGTAAACATACAGTAAACCATTTAGCAATTAACCATGGACTTAAATGGTGGAATGCATAATGGCAGACTAACAGTACCGATCAGAATTAACTACCTATGATGCTGCAGTCAGCATCACTGATCGAGCCATAGCGTCACTGACTGCAGTCATTGCATTGACGTCACAGATCCAATGAAATGGTCAATTTTATTTGGCATATTGAATTTCATTAAGTGACTCTGGAGTCAGAGTCAGTGACTTCGGAATCGCGCTCACATTAGTCATCATTCACTTTATGCACGTTGTTTCAGTTTATACGTGCGTATAATTCCCGTTAAGAATCCAGTTTAGCTGATGACTAATGTGAGCGTAATTCCGGTGTCACTGACTCTGACTCCGCAGTCACTTGATGAAATTTAATAAAAATTTCCAATTTATTGGACCCGTGACGTGTATGGACTGACTGCAGTCAGTGACGCTATAGCTCGATCAGTGCTGCTGACTCCAGCATCATAGGTAGTTAATTCTGATCGGTACTGTAGTTCAGTCTTGTTAAGCAAGTCTAAGGACAACATAGTAACCTATATAACACGTGCATATTTTTTACGGAGTTACGATGTTCTAACTTCTGGAAATCGAAGAATGATTTTAGCGTCAGACTGACTTTATGCATTTCACCCAAAATGTTCAAGTGTATCATATATGCTGTTATTCTATTTTATCAAACAAAAACTCATTGTTATGTTTTGCCACATTATTTGTAGACAGTCATTTTTGCGCTGAATTTATAAAAAACTAAAAAATTTAGTTTCAGAATTGCAAACGTTAAAAATAGCTTTACCAAGTGAAAATGCGTTACTTATTATGATTAAATAATTTTAATAAATAAATGAGTATTAACATATAACCAATTTTTTTATGTTGATACTGGTACCAAAAGTATTAATACCCAAGTATCATATTTATATCAAAAGTATCGAAATGGTATCAAAACAACAGTACTGTCCAGGTTTTGGAGCTATGCAATTAACGCGCTGCAATTTTGCTTATTTTTATATATGTTACTTCCCCAAGGCACCCCAACCTCAGATACAATTAAGCTTGAAGGTGCACTTTTGGTTCAGGTCACTGAGCAAATTATTGACAGAAATTGAATGCAAAAAAATTTTGCCTCTAAAGTTGCAAAAAATGATTGGAATTTTCACAATCATTATCGGCGGGAGTCTTCAGGCAATAAAGTAAAATTATTGTACTTCTACAGTATAAATAGACAAGGTTTTCATTCATAATCATAACATGGTTTGCTTTTCGTATTCGACATGAGTGAAAACTTTGCAGACCCCGTGGAGTTTTTGTATTTGGCAAACCAGTTTTGTTATATTTAGTGCTGATTGGCCTGCTGATTTTTATAAATTTTGAAAACTTTTGCAACTTTCAAAAACTTTAATTTACTAGTCTTAGTATTAATTTGAACTGGCTTAAATTAAGTAATGAGTTGTTAAATAGCTTAAATGTGTAGACTAGTAGAAAATATTTTAAAATTTACAGCTACGCTTTAATTTCAGTTGAACTAAACTAAACGAAAACGAAATGAAAACGAAAACGAAAACGAAAACGAAAACGAAATCAACGAAACTCAAATAATTTTGATTGCGAAATAAAAGTTGTAATCCTCCGAGCTGAATTTGATGAATTCTTGATAAATAGGAGCACCTGTCTCAGTCTGGCGGCCTGAGTTTTGGTCTCTATTTGTTTCTTTGCTTTCTTCAGCTGCGCGTTTACATAAACCAACTAACACGTACGTATATACGTAGGCCATTGGGTGAGTCGTATATGCATATAGGCGTAGTCTGATGTGGCCCAACTCTGAATTGGCCCAATGCCTGCTATTGGCTGTCTTGCGTATAAGGGAATTAGTTTGCTCAGCCAGTCACTATGCACGCACAGGTCAGCTGTGGATTATGCTCCGCCTTATTGCTTGTACGTACATACGTACATAAACCAAATTCACATGCAGTATTTTAAAAACAGGGGGTTCCACACCTCGGATATTTTTTCAAATTTTAAAACATCAAATTAAATACATAATTTTGACTTTCTAGGTAGGTAGTGGTCTTCTTTATACATATCAATTTCATTAATTCTATTTCAGTATTGTGCTTACTATGTATATACATACACACTAGCTGCTCAGACAGACTTTTTATTCAGTACATGATTGAAAGTTCAGTGGTCTAGAGGGAGGGGGGGAGACTACCCAGGAAAGTCACGAAAAAAATGAAAAACAGGCCTCTAAAACATGTAGAAAATGGGCATTTTGCCTAAAAACAGCATGTTCTTCTAACATATCGGGAATCGTAGAAAAAAGTTTTCTTGCCGATCTGAAAGGGGGCTCCCCTTGGCTACGCCCTTCTTACAATAAGGTCAAACTTCGTGGGTGGCGTGACTGTAATTGCACATCAACTGGACGCCAAAAACTCACATTGGCTGAGTTTAAAGTGACAGCCCCCAAAGCAAACAGCCAATGATATGCATTGGGCCAATTCAGAGTTGGGCCATTTCAGACCTCACCTGCATATATACTAAAACCTCAAACTGCCAACCAATAGAAAATTACGCACCAAAGGTCTTTTGTCTTGTCTTAGGATAATAATTGACAACCGCAGTTTGTGGACCACCCAATTAACTTATATACTTGACTGTACCTACCACATTTGAAGAGACAAGTAACCACAAGCAACATTATACTATTGATTCGTTACTGTTCTGGAGATAAGGTTTATTTTCTTACAGCTACCACATGCCTTACCCAAATTGGGTAAAACTGAAAATTGTGCATTATGCTAAATTTTTGACTCCTGCAAGAGTTCAGAAACTTTTGCAAACCAATGATTCTTACAAGGCTAGTATTTTTGGAATCTATAAGTTTTATAGTGGATATAGTTTTATATAAAAAATATAGTGGATTGATAGAGCCACTGGTACTGTAATCAGTTTTTTTGCAAGTGGTGTAGCTACTGTTATTGTAACGTTATTTTGTTAACAATGTAATTTGTAACCATCATTGTAATTGTACTCATTAATAATTTAATAATCATTTTCATAATTATAATCTTCAGCACTAACAATTCTTTTATTACTAACCTATTATGTGTGCATGATAACGAATGGACAGATTTTTTCTTTAAACTGACCCAAAATCCATCATTTATGACTAATTTCAGAGACAAACAACGTATAAGTTTAGCTTTCAAAACTTTCAATTGCTATGCTGTGTAGTCTTTCTACGTTAGTTGAGTCAGTTTATAAAAAAAGTTTGACCATATTCGCTAACATGCACATATAATAGGTTAGTATTTAAATGACTAACGTTAACCAAATTTTTCCAATTGTTAATGTTTATAGGACCCTTAAGCCTTGTTACTTTTAGGGGCAAGTTGTTTTGAAGGTGAAATTATTGTTATTACACCTAGGGGATACTTGACAGAAACTCCACCATGTTTATGAAATTTCCTAATTTTTATATGTATGTATATAAAATTCTTAATGAATAAAAATTTTACTCAGTTTAATCGAATCTAAGTATTATTAATTTATAAAATGACACTTAGCTACTATTAAGAATAGTCAAAGCATTTTGGAGTCCGACTATGAGATAAGGTGAAAATAAAACCAACATACCTTTTTTCCTTTTTTTGCTGGTGGTGGAGAATTCTCAGGATCAGAAAGTTCCAAAACGCTGTCGACCAGTTCAACAATCTGACCGCGATGAACTTTTTTTGTGTTGGGATCTGGATAAGTCACCTTCGACCCAGCATGAAAATCATTGCTTTGTGAGGTAATCCAACTGCATTTTACCACCCAAGTTTCCCCAGTGTATGGGGCGTCAAAGTGGTAAACCGCAACCTCGTTGTTCATAACAGGACGTACAACAATAACTAAGTTTCAAAAGCTGGAGAAATGTTTTGCTGCCAGAGTAATCAAACAGCCTTCTGTCGGACATAAGCTGCCACAGAAACTCAAGTCGGTTCTTTAGTATGGATTATCTTGCCAAGAACTTGACAGCTGAGACCGCCTCAGCTGTCAAAATTACACAACGAGCGAAAACGAAAACGAAGCAAAGAGCGAAAACGAAACGAAATTGAACGAAAGCGAAAACGAAAGCGAAAACGAAAACGAAATGTTTAGCAACTGAAATTAAAGCGTAGCTGTAGATGTTTTGATAACTGCCTCCTTTGCCTGCGTCAATATAAGGCGTCTACATTTTGTGTTTATCTTTGTGAGTCTGCAGGCTAGATGTTAAATTGCACTTAATAGAAGTTTGCGAACCGCCACTAAGAGCTTGCGAGGACCCCTGACAAAAGTTGGACCATAATTAAAAAATTTGCAAACCGGGACTGTTGGTTTGCAAACCGGTACTAAACCGTGAGTCATGTCTGACCATCCTGCCACTGCTGTGTAACTTACACTGCAATAAGCATTTAGCATATTTATTTAAGTAGAATTTATGTTTTTGTCGATAAATGTCAACGGATGAACTTTTATTTTCCTTCCTTTTTAACTTCCTGCATTCAAGAAGAGACCTCATTGGCCCCAATCTGGTCTATATGTGGTTGCTCAAAAGCGCCATGGTGTGCCGTCTGGCGCTGCCCGACGGTAAATTTGTGGGTAGATATTTGGGTCCGCCAATCCCAAAATTGCATGACGGTAGACTCGTGGGTAAACATTTGGGTCCGCCAATCCCAAAATTGCATGACGGTAATTTCGTGGGTAGACATTTGGGTCCGCCAATCCCAAAATTGCATGACGGTAATTTCGTGGGTAAACATTTGGGTCCGGCAACCCCAAGGATACAGACCGAAGGCGAAGTCCCGGGTAGGTGTGAGCTGAGACGGCCACGGCACAAAGCAAAAGAGCAAAGGTGAAAAGAAGGCTGAAATGAAAACTAAAGTGGAATTGTGGAAGCTGAATTTGTAGAGTGCAAAGTATGGGTAGAAAAATGTTGCTGCAGTTGGACACAGACATGTTGAAACCTGTTGGGACCGCATTAAACTGACCAGACTTTAAAAAACAAACTCTTGTTGAAAACAATGGCTAGCAGTCACGGCATTCTACAAATTATTACCAGCAACGAAGCGGGTTAGGTGATTATGCCTAACCAATATGAATATAACTAAATCGGTACTTCAAAGAAAATCAAAGAGGTCCAAAAGGGCTTTCCAGGGTTTGGGCGTTGTTTTGGGCTTTCAAAATTGTAGCCTGCTAGTGCATTGTGCTTTGTGTTTCTGTTTGTTCGAAGATTTGGAGACAAGTGTAGCTTAGGTACATGCTTAGTGTCACAACTTTTTCGGTTAAGGTTGAAGGGTCGTTTTATATGCTCATCTAACTTAATTACCTAGTTGTTTTTTCGCTCCACTTGCATAACCTTTCAGCCGTACGTCTGAAATTTTACACAGAAAACTTAATACAGAGGCCCCGTGTACACGTCAATGTTTACCTTGCATGTAATGCACGCATTACATATAATCATCACCAATCCTAAAGCAGACTGTTTCGTCAACGAATCTCTGCGTTCTGTTAGTTTAAATGTTGCGCAATTTTAGTGTTCTGTTCACTGTTCAGTTAAAACGGCGGACGGTGTATCAGCGTGTCAGTTTTAGGGAAGCAGGTGCTTTCATGTAAATATCTCCGGGGAGGAACCCTGGCCCTTTTAAGGGCAACTTGTTTACTTATATGGGTAGCCTCCCTTTAGAGTCTGAACATTTTCATTGCCCATGTTTGAGTTAGGCCACAAGATACAGTAACCTTTTCAATGACCCACTTACCGTAATCTTGACTAGCGGTTGATGTTATGTATTGACCAATTTCTATGTTGTCAATTTAATCCCTGGTTTTGATGTTTTTGATTTTTGATTTCTATGTTACGTGGCGTCTACGTTGCGTATGTAAACCCACTACAAAGTACCTTAGGTACTTATATTATGCCTGTTTTGAAATATACAGTGGGATAAGTCAATAACTAAGATTCACGCCTACAGCAGAGCAATATTATATTCTAGATGTATATTCTAGATGCACGCTGTGTAGGTCTAGGTATATCGTAATAATGATATAATGTATGGTTCACTTACCGCATGTTGACTGAAGATTGGACAAAATTAGACGATGCAGAACCAAGGCGATTTCACAATGTTAAAACTAGCCTTCGCCGCGATATATTTACTCTCATGTTTATTAATCATAAACACAATTTGCGGAGACATAATTCATAGTTCAATATTTTTTATTCGGTGGATAATAGTTTTTAACAAAAAACACGAAAAAGGGTGTTTCCACATTTTTTTCACTTGAAGTTAAAGGAATTTTCAGTGTCCAATAAAGTATTTTATAATTAAATGTGATGAACTGAAATGTGATCTTTTCGTAAAATAAACCAATTGCTCCCCCCAATATGATGTTAGTGTGTGGGCAGTAAAGTTTATCAACTGATCACGATAGATAAACATGGCCATAACTTGAACAAAATTATTGACCTATTAATAACAAATATAACTATGCTCAGCTCTTACAAAATTGTTTTATCAATTAAGTGACAATGAAGAATGGTTCTAATGCGTCTTTCTTCGTGTTAATTTGACAGGTTGTGCGATAGTTAAAAAGGTGAAAAATATTATCTGTAGCTAAAGCCTATTTCACAAGAGGACGCATTTTACAGCGCATTTCTTGGCACATCTTAGCGTGCATTTCATTACGCATCCCAAAGCGCAATAGTTGGCGCATTCCATTGCGCCGTTCACTTTAAAATTTGTAGCCTAATGATTACAATGCTAGGCTTCAATTTGATTAGCTGGGCTTGCTCTGGTGCCAGTTCCAGTGTCCTTTTCTAGGTGTTATGCTTGTGCAAGTGCCAGTGCTAGTGTGAGTCCGGCCATAATTACGTATTGATACATATCACAACCAGAGATGCACGGGAAAATCGGCGAGGGGGGGTGGTCCCGATTTTTGGCCATTTTTCGGTGATAGCCGATAATTTTTCACAATTTCTCGATTTTCAACTCATTTTTGGGGTACATTTTTGGCCACAGGCGAAAATTTTTTCCAATTTTTCAACTTTTTACGCATTTTTGGGGCACTTTTTTGGCCATCAGAGGGGAGGTGGGGTGTCGTGGGGGGTGCCGGATGTCTGTAGGGGTATGACGACCCCCTCAGAGGGGGTGGATACCAAACCTCCCCCTATGTTGCGATACCAACCCCCACCCCCCCTACCCGAAATATACCAGAAGTTCATAAAGATGTTCTAGTGCCACAATTTTCATACCTTGGAGGTCGAGTGGTTATGATTTTTGCTTTTCAACCTATGGATAAGAGTTCGAATCCCATATTCTACATTTTGGATTTTCTTTTTTCAGCCTATAAATAGGGTTGATAACTTTTTCACGGTACTTTAAACAAAACGCAGTTGATCCAATGACGTTTGAGCATTAGTTCATGTGAGAAATACTATTTCCTTGTCCTCGAGGAGTATGAATCAATCACCTCTAAGGACAGGGACAAGGACATGACGACACAGGGACAAGGACACCTGGGGACAGGGACAAGGACAACGCTTAAGGACAGGGACAACGCTTAGGGACGAGTATGAACCAGGCCTTAGTTGGACAGTTCTAACACAAACCACATCAAGCCAATCAGGCTGAAACTTGGCATAGTAGTAGCCCACATGTATGCGTAGTAAAATCGTATGAGAGCATCGTATCGTATTTACGTAGAGCAAAACAAATGTAAAGTCCTGTCGCTACTGAGGTAGCGACAGGAACAATATTTTCCTCCCGTGTGAAACCCAATCCTCTGAGTAGAAAATTCTGGGACAAATACAGAATTATGATAGTAGTAATGTAGGCAGAATCAGTGCTGCTGCAATCGTTTTGTGAGACATATTAAAACTGAGCACTAACACACGATTCAGTTTTAAATCTGCCGTTGGCGCGATCACCCGCGCTAAAATCTGATTGGTTGTTTGGTGCAAATTTGGTGGAAGTTTGGTACGGCAGGTTTAGTGTGAATTTGGTAGTGAGAATACAAGGTTTGGTGCAAATTTGCACCAAACGTTGCGTTTGGTGTAGCTTTGGTTTGGTGCAAGTTTGGTGCGGGGTTGGTAGTGTAAACTGGCCTTTATATTATTGCGCGTTTGCATATAGAACTAGCACGCATGAAATTATAGGCAAATTGCCTTATGTACCTTGTAATTTTTTGGGAATGATCTAATTCTTTCCTTAGATGCAGTATTACATACACCTAAATTCGAATATGATAAAACTGATGATCTTGACCAAGACATAGCGCTTAGTCAAAAAAGTGTATGAGAAAAAGCTAAAAAAATTACGGGCGGCTCGTACCGCATTATAAATATTATCTGCCCTAATGTACCGCGTCTTCAATTGATATTCCAACTCAATCGACAAATCGTGCATGTAAACGGTATTAACATGCGCTAAGATTTTTATTTGCCCAATATGAAGAACATGAACAACAGAACAAAATTACCGCTAACAACTAAATACTTACAAGTAAAAGTAATCATTAGAAATTATACGAATTTACAATAATTAGGTACAAAGTAATATTTTGCTGAATATTTTTAATAAAATTTGAATGTCTTTACGGATTAAATTTAAAATTTTTGGTAATAACTGTCAAAATTTCTTCTGTCGTTATTGCAAATGCTGTTGGCGTAGCGGCGGTGGTCCCCGTCATCGCCGTAATTACTATTTTGGGTGGCGGCGCCGTTGCTGCTGCTGTTCACGCGCGGTTGTTGTGTAGTACTGCTGTTGTGATTCTAGTGAAAAAACGGGTGGTGGCGCTTCTCCAGCTGGCTCTCCCGTTTCCACTCTACCGACGGAGCTGCTAGCCATTTATTTTCTCCGATCTGAAGAAATCCATCTGTAATCCATCCATCCTATTAATTTTTTACCATGCCTACGAAACGACGGAAATTACAAACCCAGTACAGGACACTGAAGCAAGCCAGCGAAACACTTGTAGGTAAAATGAAGTAGACGGTTGCTATTTAACGGTGTCGGACGTGTAAAACATACTCCGCACATGAGCACTTTAATGTTAGCAGCACGCTAGGATTTCAAAAATCAAAATTAAAGACCTGTTGGGCTGTGGCCCAACAGGAAAAACGACAAAGACTTATCACTAGTCATAGTGATTGCGCTCTGGATTCTCAGTCTGGGCCTATCACTGGTGCAACTGCATCCTTGCTGCCAATACACTCCTCAGCAAATGGATAACCAAACCGTAATTTTTGCATATACGCAAACAGCAGCTAATTTAATACACGTTATATCATACCTGTCTTGAAATAACAGTGCAATAACTAACGACAATAACTAAGTGCACGCTGCTAGATTCACAGCGTGCAGTATAATCTAGTTATTGCACTGCTGTACGCGTGCATCTTAGTTATTGCACTGTTATTTCAAAACAGTTATAACATAAGTACATTATAATACTTTGTAGCATGCACTCAGCAATCATTTGCACTGGCACGTGAAGCCCGCGTGCATAAACTCGTGCGCTGCGCGCACTCGTTCACGCACTTGGAGCTTCACGTAGCAGTGCGTATAAATTACTGAGTGCACTCTGCATCGTGCTATAACCTACACTTATATCATACCTGTCTTGAAATAACAGTGCAATAACTAACGACAATAACTAAGTGCACGCTGCTAGATTCACAGCGTGCCGTATAAGTTAGTTATAGCACTGCTGTAGGCGTGCATCTTAGTTATTGCACTGTTATTTCAAAACAGTTATAACATAAGTACATTATAATACTTTGTAGCGTGCACTCAGCAATCATTTGCACTGGCACGTGAAGCCCGCGTGCATAAACTCGTGCGCTGCGCGCACTCGTTTATGCACTTGGAGCTTCACGTAACAGTGCGTATAAATTACTGAGTGCACTCTACATCGTGCTATAACCTACACTTGTAGATGTGTTGTATGGCTTGGGAATCATATTAGCGTTAATTATGAACATAGTAACTGTGCTAAAACTGCTTAATATCAGAAAAACAAGAAATGACCATTGTGATATGAACCAGAAAAAACACTATTGTGTCAATCGGTCACTCTGTGCTTTCTATAAATTGGGCTGCAAATTGCGCATCAAGTGTCAACTAATTTTGGTTCGCGAGATCCTGATAAGTTTCAATGGCAATTCTTTTCTACATCAACTAATGTCTTTACTCCAGTTACAATTGTGATAAAAACTGTGGTGTTTGCTAATGTCACTACAGTCGTAGTCACAACATACCACTTTACTAACTAATCGTGCTAACCCATTACCAATCTCTTGTAACTGTCCATTTAGTATTCATGTACACTCCATCACTCCCCCTTTCTTAAGCAGGTGAAAAGCGTTCAGGAGGTCGGCCCAAGTTTTCTCTTTGAGACTTTCTTTGTGGCTTGGAAGCGTTTTGTTCCACCTCGACTACTGGGGTTCTTTCGTGAAAGCGACGCATTTTTCTGGCATTCCAAACGTTGCCATCTGATAGCTTGTATGTGTAGCTTCCTAGCACTTGTGTAACCTGTAACGGCTTGGACCACGGTGACTGGCCCTTCAAGCACTGGGGTCGACGTACTAGAACTTTGTCTCCGAACTTGTATGGACCTCGTGCCTTAAGGTTGGCGGGTACCTGGCCTAGGCTTGGGACGGCTCGGTCGCCATCCTTTCCCGAGATTTTTTTGCATCTGTATTCTTTTCTGCACGTCGTTGCACTTGGTAAGGCAAACGGATCTTTCTTCCCAAGAAGAGCTCTGCAGGACTTTCTTGGTTGGGCACCATCGGTACGGCTCGATAATTCTGCAGTAGTTGACGGATATCTTCTTGCCACTGTGCAGGCCGTTGGAAAGTTTGGGTTCCATGCTTCTGTCAAGAAAGGGAGGGGGGATTCTTACCGAAAGAAAGACAGCATCATCATCAGAATGACCCAGGGGGGATTCGAACCACCCATCTCTGGATCTGCAGACCAGCGCTCTACCGTTGAGCTACTGGGCCGATGGTGAGCTGTCGTAAATCCCTTTAAGAACTCTAAGGGGCCTAACTTACTTCACATCCCTCCCCTTCTAGTAAACTTCGGCCCGAAGTTTTTCCTTGGGCCGTGCACTACCACTATCTATATGGGGCATGGGCACCCGGGGTGAAGGAGCTCCGGGAGCCGTCCCTATTATATTACCTTCTCTTCTTCTCTATAAGGCAAGTGTCGCGAGGTCCTTTTTTCTGGCCTCATCTTCCGCGATCACTGCCCGGGACTGATAAGCTCTCACTCCTAGCCGGGACTAGGAGCGGCTTCACTGCAAAGCTACCTCGGCGATAATTCCTCCATATACTCTAACCGCCACTCTGCCCATGCTACTCAAGGGGGTATGTCCCCCCAACAACCCATACCTAACGCTACCTGACTCAGTTCTGCGACCAGGAGATTCCACGGTTCGTCGTGGCGGCCTTGCCATGTCAAGAAAGGGAGGGGGGATTCTTACCGAAAGAAAGACAGCATCATCATCAGAATGACCCAGGGGGGATTCGAACCACCCATCTCTGGATCTGCAGACCAGCGCTCTACCGTTGAGCTACTGGGCCGATGGTGAGCTGTCGTAAATCCCTTTAAGAACTCTAAGGGGCCTAACTTACTTCACACTTCAAGTACTTGTTGAATGATTTAACTTTGCCGTTTACTTGTGGGCAGTAAACAGGCCTCCGGATGTGTTGAACATCGCATGAATACAGAAAGTTCTCGAACTCCCTGCTAACGAACTGAGGCCCGTTGTCCGATAGTACCGTTGTTGGACAACCGAACCGACCGAACAGTTCTTTTAGCCAATCAATAATCCTGGAGGACCTGGTGTCACCAGTTGCGAGAACCTCCGGATAGCTTGAGTAGTAGTCAATCACTACTACTAGAAACCGACTGTGCACGGGCGCAGTGTGAAACGGCCCCGTGATGTCAATGGCTACTTTCTCCCAGGGACGGTTGGCAGGGTTGAACGTCGTCACTGGAACATTGGCTGGTGGGCATGATTTATCGCTTGCTTGACAAGCTGGGCACTCACGTACAAACGTTTCTACCTGTTTGTTAAATTGAGGCCACCAATAGCTCTGTCGTAACAGCCGTTTTAGACGCACCACTCCCGGGTGCCCTTTGTGAGCAAGCGCCAGAATTTTCGGTACTAACGACTTGGGGACGATAATGCGTTCATGCCCGAGAGTTAAGAAGCCATCGTCCGGGCTTAACTCGTGGCGATTTGCATAGTACGCCAGTAGTTTAGGAGGCAAATTGTTTCTTGCAGGCCAGCCTTTGAGACAAAACTGGAAAATCTGCTGCAAGGTTTCGTCTTTCTTTGTAAATTCTTTAATTTGTCGAAGCGAAATGCCGCTGTTGTGAACAAAATTTATCAGTTTGGATCGTGCCAGGTCGGTCACGGCGTCACCGGTCGTTGGCACAGGTGCTCGAGAAAGAGCATCGGCAACTTCGTTAAGATCCTTTGCGATACTCAACGTCGTAGTCGAAAACTGCCAATCGTTCATACCACCTGTAAAACTTCTTTGCTTTTTTGTTAGTGCCGTACCGGGACAGTAGGGCCTTTAACGCAGCATGATCCGTACGCAATGTAAAATGTCGGCCGAGAAGGAACTTTTCCCAGTATTCGCAGCACCAGACGCAGGCGTATGCTTCTTGTTCGCTGGCGGCATACCGGCGTTCATGGCTTTGTAATGTGTGTGAAGCGAACGCGATAGGAACTTCTTGACCGTCTTGGATTTGGGATAACACTCCTCCAAGTCCAACTTCTGACGCGTCAGTTGTGACAATGGTCTTTGCGTTTGGATCAAAAATGGCAACTTCCAACTTGTCGGCCAGTTGTGCTTTGACTTTATCAAAGGCTTTTTGGCAATTCGGGGACCAATTGTAAGGGACGTCTTTTCGCGTCAAACTGCGTAGTGGCTCCAACGTTGTTGATAAGTTAACCACATAACTTTGATAATAATTGATCATACCGAGAAACCGCCGCAACTCTGCTAGGTTTTTGGGCTCGGCGAATTGAAGCACTGGTTTCATTCGGTTTGGGTCCGGTTTCACGCCCTCTGAACCAACTATGTGTCCGAGAAACAAAGCTTCTTTTTTTGAAAACATGCACTTTTTCACGTTGAGTTTGAAGTTTCTGCTGTTTAGTGCTCGTAGAACAGTGATCAGGTTCCTGTCATGTTCCTGTTGACCTGCGCCATACACCAAGACGTCATCGATGTAGTGTATGCAGCCAGGGCAGTCTTTTAGTGTTTCTGCAACTACTCTTTGAAAAACCAAAGCAGAGTCCTTCAAACCCATCGGTAACCGAACGTACTGGAACAGACCTTCTGGAGTGATAGTCGTAGTCAGAGGACGACTTTCAGGCGCTATTTCTATGTGAAAGTAGGCTTTGGACATATCGAGCTTTGTGAAAACTTTTGCTTCTTTAAGCTCCAGTAGTGTATCAGGGATGTTGGGGAGGGGAAAGCGGTCCGGTATAACGAACTTGTTTACCTGGGTCAAGTCCGTTGTTATACGCACAGACCCGTCAGGTTTAGGCACAGTCACCATCCCGTGCACCCACTCTGATTTTCCCACCGGTTCCCACACGCCTTGATTTACCATTGCCAAAATCTCTTTCTTGACGCCATTTCGCCGAGCAAGGGGTACGGACCGTAATTTTTCCACGTGAGGTTTAGCGTCGTCAGCTAACTTGATGACATGTTGAAAATCAGGACCTGCTAGCTTTGGAAACTGCTGCTCGACAAACTTTTGCGTGTCCCGAACTACTGGCGCGTTTTCATTTATCGCCAGTTGGCCAACGGTGTGGTTGTCTCCATTTAGCCCTAATTTTAGGGCCGTGAAAGCGTCCACGCCTAAAATTGGGCGACAGTTTTTAGGGACTACGTAAAGTTTGGTATTAGCAGCTCGATTTCCAAACTTAATAGCAGCGTCAATAGTACCGTTACAGCCAATAATAGTGCTATTATCATAGTTAGACAGAGTTTCAGTAGTTGGTTGCAGTTTAAATTTAGCAAAATATTTATAGTAAATGTTTTCGGGTATTGCTGAAATTTCTGCACCAGTGTCAATAGTCATGTCAATAGGTACAGTAACTTGTCCAACAGAAATATTGAAAGTAGCAGTAAATAGTTTTGAAATTGCAGAGATGCCAGCGGAATTAATTTGAATTAATCCAGCTTGCTTTTTCTTTCTGCAGCAACGTTCGTAATGACCAGTGTTATTACAATAGTTACACACGACGTTTTTGGCGGGAGAAGTGTCGGACTTGTATTTGTGGCCAAATTTACCACAACCGCCGCAAATTTGACTGTTATTGCCGAGTTTTGGCTTATCGAAGCGCTGTCCGACTGTCTTTTTAGGCAAATTTCTTTTTAAATTCGGGCCTTTTTTGTCAACCGCATTGACAGTTGCAGTTGGTTCACGTAGAGAATTGTCAGCTGCTATAGCGGTCTCAGCCGCTTGCATGAGCTGTAACATTTTTTCTAAAATAGGCTCACTCTCTTCCAGCATTTTCAAACGCACTTGATCGTTTTGACAGCCGTTGACCAATTGTACTGCCAAAAATTTGTCCTCTTGATCCTCAAAATTGCAAAGTTGGGCCAGACTGCGTAAAGAAGCGAGATATTCGGCTGCCGTTTCATGGTTCGCCTGCTTGCGTCGAAAGAAATCTACGTGAGCGCGAACTTTGTTAACTGGCTTGTCGAATAAATCTTTCACAGCTTTACTATAGTCCTGGAAACTTGTGGTTGCTTGCTGAAACGCTACTGGGTGAGAGCTAAACAGTCTGCAACCTTCCATCCCAAGCAAAGAGAACAAATAGTGATTCTTGTCAGTGTCAGTTAACCTGTCATTGTCCCTCCGGTTTCGATCCATGAGGTACATGAAGTTTTGGAACATGCCGAACCAGAGCGTGAATGACGTTGTAGCCGGTTCACCAGGTAAATCCAGGAACTTTGGTGGAGCCGGTGTGCTGGAAGACATTTTCGCAGCGCCAAATTGTGGTGTTTGCTAATGTCACTACAGTCGTAGTCACAACATACCACTTTACTAACTAATCGTGCTAACCCTTTACCAATCTCTTGTAACTGTCCATTTAGTATTCATGTACACTCCAAAAACGTTCAGCAGAAATGATGCCAACTAATAATATATTTTTTGATTTATCACTACGTGTTGGATTTAAAATATAAAAGGAAAATTTTGATTAGTTAATGTCATCAAGAGTACATAATAGGGAAGAGTATGACATTCTTCCCTATCCTAGCTAATCGGTCGGAACGATGCTCCGGCCGAAATAGCCCTTTTACGTCTTGATTTCAGGGTGGGGTATTTTGTTTCACAATTTGCAGATGTTAAAAAAGGTATACCGAATGAATATACTTTATATATATATATATATATATATATATATATATATATATATATATATATATATATATATATATATATATATATATATATATATATAGTTTGCTTTCATATATTTTTGCTATTCGTTTTATATAGTTTGCTTATAATAGTTTTAATAAACAAACAACTGCTGACATATAACCAATTCACTAACCAAATACACGAATAAATAAACAATATATGTTTCAGACATTTAGCTATCAACATAAGAAAATCAAATTGCCCAAATAAAATAACTGTGGGCGGAGTGGTTTCGTTACAGCGGTGAATATATTGCCAATGAAAAGGTTGCGTTATAGCATGTGTTGCGTTATAGCACACGGCAGACCCGTTATAGCACCAGTTAGACCGTTAATAGCATAGCAGACTATGACTAATTACAACTGCGCATGACTAATTATTGTTAACATTTTGATTTAGTCCTTAAGTATACTAGTAATTTAGTTTTCTAGTTTCAGTTTAGTACTAATTTAGTACTAATTTCATTACAATACCACAATTTTCAATTATTTTTTAAATAATGCGACAGCTACAACCTTTTCTTGATAAACTGTAAAGCCGTTCATAGTTGTCCGTAAGGGCTGTCCGTGTCCGAGCAGGGGTGGACCCAACCCAACCCGCGGCTCGACACTCGTGGGTAACCCACGATCCAACCCGCGCCGAAAAAGCCGACCCGCGGGCCGCGACCCACTTTGACCCACTATTCTATATAAGTAACCTACTTGCTGACCAATTGTTTTTAGCCAATGCCGTGTATAATTTGCATAGTGTACATTATTCACACTTCCCAATTCACATGACAAATTGCCACTTTAAACAAATGACACTATTGTGCAGTACTCAAAAATCTGTAAAATTGGAGTCCGACGTGGTAAATGTTTCAGGTTGCGCGGGTCGAAAAAAAGTTAGCGACCCGCGCAGCCTGAAGTGTGTGGGTACCTGCGGGTTGACCCACGGCTCAAATTTTCCGACCCAACACAGCCCAACTCGTGGGTACCCGCGGGTACCCTCGACCCGCGTCCACCTGTGTCTCCGAGTCCGTGTCGTGTCCGTAAGAGTAGTTGGATTCACCGTTGTACGGATGGTACAACGGTGAATTGTATGGTCGATTCATTGTAGTTATTGTTTATTTTTTTTAAAACCGGTGTAGCGGTTAAACGGTTGCCTTTACGAACTGACCTTGAATAGAAAAAATTTTGGCCACGCATTTGATGACGAAAAAATGACGTTTCGGCTTTGAGCCGTTCTGGAGTTATTATCGTAACTATGTTTGAACAAGTGAAATTTATATAATATAGTAAGGTAATTATTATTTTCGACATCAGAAGGACCCCTTAGAAGCGTTCGGCTATGCTATGGCGTCAGAGGTAATGTGAATAAATACTCCACAAAAAGAACAAACAGTTAAAATGCACTTGGCCGCTTTTTCTGTCTGAGCGGGGCATAACACATCGTGATGCATGGGGATGTGCTTTAATATAAGTGCCAGCAAATTATAAAACAAAACACTTCAATTTCCTGTTAATTCACATTTTATTATACCTCGCTCAGACAGATATAGCGGGCAGCTACAGTAAACCCCTCCCTATCTTAGCAGATTATTGTTCTTGTTGCGCCACAACGCAACAAGTTACTCAATACTTGGTTTGCATGATTCGCAAATTTTTTAGTTCAGAGTACTGAAAAATAAAAAACCACATAGAGTATGGGTCTCGGGTTATGGGCAATCTCGATCTTTTTAATTTTTTAAATTTACAGACTTGAAAGTACCTGAAATGTTCACAGTACAAGACCAATGAAAATCATGTTATTGCTTACTTTGTCGCAATAATCTTATATTGTCTCACCAGCATTAGTCGGGGACGCATAGGCTGGGGGGGGGGCGAGCTGGAACCCGTTTGACTAAAAACTGAAGTTAAAACTTAACACTGAAAACTAAGTTGTGGTTTGCGGACGGGTCAAGGGTTTGGGTAAAAGTAAAAGTAAAAAGGTGAAAGTTTGGGCGGAGTCAAAGAGGCATAAACGAGGGAAAAGGACGAGCCGGATAGCCCAGAATGAACTAAGGTAGAAAAATAGAAGGCTCAGACGAAACGGGGGACCGGAAAAATCGGCTTTAGATGCATTTGGTGTTTTAGATAGCGGAAAGTCCGGCTTAGATACGTCAAGTAGGCATTAAGCGTTGACGGCGCAAAGGTCATCAGCGCGAGCACAATGGCGGGAACGGAATTTTGCACTGGGCCCGGTTTCATAAAAAAGCACTAATAACTAATAACTAATTATTAGTTATTAGTCCGCAATATTAGTAGCCTAATATTGCGTTTCATAAAACTTAGCTGCATTCAAATATTAGTTATTAGTACCAAGAGTACATAATAGCGTCTCATTCTAAATAGAAGAAGAGTGAGACACTCTCCAGCCTGCCTGTGTTCTAGCACAGGCAGATGCGCTGGTCGTTTTCAGGCTACATGTTGACATTCTATGCAACATGTGACTGGCCAATCAGAAGCGAGCTTCTATTCTCTGATTGGCAGACGCCTGTGCACGTGCTCCAATCATAAAACGGGATAGGGATAAAGGTTAATAACTCATTATTTATTCATAGTCTGCTTGTAAAAACATTAAAAAAGGTTTGCAAATACCTTTGGGGATATTTTGGCAAACTTTCAGCTAAATTGATTGAGAAACTTTGAAGAAATTCAGAAAAGTTTATATCTCAAAAGTTTCTCAATCAATTTCGCTGAAAGTTTGCCAAAATATCCATAGAGGTATTTGCAAACCTTTTTTAATGTTTTTGCAAGCAGACTATGAATAAATAATGAGTTATTAAGCTTTTATCCCTATCTTAATGCTTCTCAACGCATCAGCGATTATATACTAAAGTGTGTTACGCAGGGAATCTACGCGCTGATTGGCCAGTCACATGTTGCATAGAATGTCAACATGTAGCCTGAAAACGACCAGCGCATCTGCCTGTGCTTAAATATTTCATTCATCTAAGTTTTTAGGTCAAATTTGAGAGGGGGAGCAAGTCTCGAAATCTCAAATCTGGGGGACTTTCCCCCCACGTGTATCTGTGGCCATAGGTCTGGTAAGTCATTGTTAATATGCAAGTCTAATTGGAGCCGTTTATGGTCGGCATGCCTTTGTACATTGTCTGGGCCAGTCTACCACGTTTTGAGTGACAACAGTCAGTAATTTTGAGTGAACCCATTAATATTTTTCCCAAACAAAAATGCTGTCTGTGTTTACACTACAAAGTGAGCTGAATGACTGACTGACCACGAAACACATAGACTGACACTTAATTTGCAAATGAGCAGTACAGTACGTACAAACCGAACAGCTTGGTAAACATATAGGGGGCAGAGCTCAACCAGAACAATAAGCCGGTGTAGAGGTAGTAACTTTGACCACTGTTATGTATCCAGGAGAAGCCGATATATTTTTAATCTGACCTAGCTGTAGAAACGTGGTGATAACGTGATTTTTCTTTCTTTCGTCTCTTTGGAACATGGTCAGAATGATATCCAAAGACTCTAATTTGAAACTAAATTTGGCTATGTAATTATTCAAAAAATGTACAATCTAAAATGAGCCGCAGTTTGCCAGAATTTTCAACGGCCACGAAAAGAGGGTTGCAACCATGAGGCTGAGTATCTGACTTGACTATGACCCCTTGTGAAAGTAGAGAGTCGATCTCATTAGAAACGAATTCAGTATAAGTTATGGCAAATTTATTATTGCAAAAAAACATCAAGGTGGGGCCGTAAAAAAGGTATCGTATAGCCAAAATTTAGCCAATTTTGTGCAACTATAAGAGCCAAAATATGGTTTTTTTTCAAAAATCTGAATGCTTTGAAAGGTTGCCCGGAAATTTTTCCAAAGCGGCTGCAACGTCATGCTGACTTAACAGAAAGACAAGCTTACTTAACAATGTTTCTGCGGCGGAGGACGACAAGCTAGGCTGTGGCTCCGTTTGCTACAGTAACTGTAACTAATAATTTGCTTCAACGTTAACGTAAAAACATTAAATTGACGCCTTTCAACTTTGAACAGCAGGCGCTTTCGAATGCTTTCAAATTTCCTGTAGTTGTTTGGTTTAAAAGTTATACGCAACGTAGAATGAAGTTATTTGTCTGTTGCTATGAGCAACGTTTAAGAATATCTAAAAGAAGCGTTAATGTTTTATACTACACTACTACGTTGTGACTTTGAGTTTAAAAAAATGGAGTAATTTTTTCCTCTGCAGAATCCTCCGCAAAAGGGCCATTTGCAATTAGTTATTTTTAGAGGTTAACCACAAAAATGGCTATAAACATCCTAAAAAGATAAAACTTATGTCAATGGAAAGACTATTTTTAGCCCTTTCAAATGACATGTCACATTATGGCTCACTCTGATCGTTACATAAAACAGCTTGTACCGCATCACTGAACATGGCGCCAGGAATATGGGTCTAAACTTCAAACTTATTTTCTTCTTAAATTTATTTTACGTTTTTTGCATTATAAGTGAGCGTTAACAGATAGCATTTTCGGTATCAAATGAAAGCCCTTTTTCAGCTCTATCTAATTACAAAAACTAGCCCCTTTTGCATGGTCCCTGAAAAAAGTTATGGCCGAAAGTTTTTTCGAAAACATTTTGTTCGAAACAAATTATGCGCGGCTACTCACATCATATACGATTTTAACAAAAGTTCGGAAATATTGAAATCGTTGTAACTTGCTTCAACGTCGGCGTAGAAACATGAAAACGACGGCATTATACTTCAACTTAAGAACTTCAGGCGCTTTAAAATGACACCTTACTTGACACGTAGTGACACTAACCAGCATTGACTATTAGTTAATACTGACCGTTGGTCGATTTCTACGTCATCATGCGACCTTTTAGTCGATAGCTATTGACAAATGAATGCGTATAGAACTAATTTCACGTCGATACCACAACCGTACCAAAAGTTATGGCTCCTAGAATTTTTCTCTTTTATTGACTCCTGTAGTCACCCCATGTGCGATCAAATCGCATTGTAAGTCAAATTTAGGTAAACGAATTTTAAAAAATTTTATAAAAAATTTATTGTCAAACACTGCTTGACCTTGTAGACCGTATAGAACTAGTCGAACTAGTCTAAACTAGACGCACTAGTCTTGTATAAACTTTACTAAAAATAATGATAATGTAAGTTTCTCCATGATACTTCTCAAAAATTAGTAAATTCAAAAATAGCTAGTTATTATTTCAGCCTTCTCTTCGCCGTTGCTCTTTTGGTCTGTGCCGTCGCCGTCTCAGCTTACACTTACACGCCGGGATTTCGTCATCGGTTTGTTCGTCACCGGGATCAGGATGTGCCACCTTATGACCATCGGCGAGCAATGCCCGTGGACCCACAGCTGGACAATCGGGCAGTGCACTCTTTGGACTTTTTGCCTTTAGGCAAATGAGGTCCTTTCTCAAATGCAGCGCGTTGGTTTTCAAGAAAATAAAATTTGTCAGCTGACATTTATCAATAAAAAGATAAATACTTGAATAAATACTAATTTATGTTTATGATTCTGGCTTAAAATATATTCGTGCTTTATAAACTTGTGGTGTCACTTGTGTACAACGTCGATTTTCTGTACAAAGAAACGAGTATTCGCAAAAAGCTGGTTTTAATGTTATATTTCAACAAGCAGCAATTTTATGCAAAATTTATGGAGTTCTTATCCGTGGCCATGACCACCATGGCACCAGTAGCAGTAACTTTTAGTGCAAATTGTATTCGGCAGAGTTTAAATCACTTGGAAGAAGTTGCTTCAAAGGAAGTTAGACCTGTCGCTACGTACCTATTTATTGTTAACACCAGGAAAATTTTTTTGGTATTTGTGGTAGTGTTGGTAATTTTATGCCTTTGCTCACAATCCAAATGATTATAAACCGTTAGTTGTTTCGAAAATATAGTTTTTTTGCCTTTCAGAAAAACATTAAGTAATATATTATGTTGCAAAAACTATTTTTCATTTTAAAAAAAATATAAGGATAAAAGCGTTGGGCCTTACGTCCGCGGTTTTTGTGCCGGTGTTAACCAACTAAAGACTTTGCCACGGCCCCAAGTTTCTCAGGGTCCTATTGCATAAAACACTGATTACTGATTAATCAGTAAATTTTTACCATCGGTGTTCTATTTGCGTTGCATAAACACCATCAGTAATCAGTAATCAGTAATCAGTAAACTTTAATTCAGTCATCAGTAAAATTTTTGCAAAATTTTTACTGATAATTCCATCTGCGGTTCACTAATAAATCATCAGTAAATCACTGATGAAACATTAGTAAAATACTGATTAACCATCAGTGCATCAGTAAACCATCATAAGTAATTTTACAGATATTTCCTCAGTAAAAAAGCATTGCATAAATCACTGATAATTCATTAGCAAAAAAACATCAGTAATCAGTGAAAAATACTAAATTAATCAGCAAAATATCAGTGTGCGGTGCATAAAGAACATCAGCATTTACTGTTTACTAATGAAATTCCTTAACTTTATAATCAGTCTAAATTGACTGATTATCCACTGATTATGTGCTTATTACTCTTTACCAGCTTAATCAATCATTACACTTGATACTCCGTATGAAAGCGACAATTTTGCTCTTTTGTTTGCTGTATTTTTAAGTTTCCTACTTTTAAAAAATGTGTTTTTATGATAATTTTCTTACACCAGCTAAGTGCTATTTATATCTAAAAAGTTCCGAAATTGACAAACTTAATATCATTTATATTTAATTTGAAAATTTATTTAAATTATGAATTTAGTATTTTCACTAAAAATAAACCACTGATGATAATAATTGTCATTATTATATCAAACATTCAAACTACATTACTACAAGCTCTGAACAAATAGAAAATTGATCAGACAGTGTCGGACGTCGATGCCAGCAAAATGAAACTGACATTCATTTTTGATAACTAAATTCTACAATGATGCTTTTTCGATAAAATTACGGATTATCAACATCAGTATTTTATGCAACGGAAATTTATCTACTGATGAATGATGCAGAGGTTACTGATGGTTAATCAGTAAAATTTCATCAGTGTTTCATAGTCACACTGATGAAGCATCAGTATAATGCAGATGGTTCAACAGTAAAATACTGATGAAACCATTAGTGAACATTTATCAATGGTTTACCATCACTAAACATTCTTTATGCAACGCAAAAATTATTACTGATGACTGATAATACAAATTACTGATGCCAGCCATCACTGATCACTGATGGTTTTATGCAACAGGGCCCCGGGCTCATTTTACGAGGGTTTCTATTGGCTTAAATGTATCAATATTTTTACACTCTCAAACATGCAGAAATATTAAGGGTATCGCAGGCGTAACCAAGCAACTTTAGTTCAATAAAAATAGCCTAACACACCTCAAAACAGTCCTGACTTTCTGAAGAAGACCCGGCTTTATCATCCTCAGCCAACATACATTATGTACTTGATTTTTTGGGACAAAGCTTTGCAATTTTTGGTAACGAAGGCACAAACCAGAAACGCAAACTTTTTTGCCATGTCATAATATGCATGGATATTAAAATTTTACGGTCATGACTAACCCACAAGCATGCAGCAATCGATGAATACAGCCTCAAAACAGCTATTGTACACTTTGGGCTAGTTTGTCCAAATTAAAAACCTATATTGCTAAATTTTCGGCATTTTAGGACCAAACAAAACCAGCAAAAAGGTAGATATTTGCCCTTTTCTAACAGATTTAGATACAACCTTGTAGATGCTTTTAAAGACAGCCTAAATTAAGCACCAATCAAATGTTGAATAATTTTTTCAAATTTTTGCAGCTACCGCCTATTTGCTTTTTACTTAGTTCTGGGTAGAACTGTACACTTTTTCGGAGCTTTTTTAAACAAATATTGAGTAAATATAATTAAAAATTAATTACTTTTTTGACATAAAAAGTGTCGGTCAGAAAAAAAACTTAACTCATTGTGCCTTAGAAAACAGAATAAAATAATTCATCTCGGCGCCGCAGTAACTTAAACTTTTCAGCATCAACAAAAAAGGCTAGCTGACTGGCCGCCCGGGCCAGCTTACACACAAAACACGATCACACAGAACACTAATATTACACACAAACACACACACTCAGTTTCCCCAGCGAACCACGTAACACGTGTAATTCGCTAGAGAAAATCAAATGTAAGGTCCTGTCCTACTGTGGTAAAATGCTTCAATGACTTTGAAGTTTGTAAATCGCACACAATGCACATTGTTTATGCACACATTCAGTAAGTCGGATTTGCAATAAACGAGTGTAAGCGAACAGAAACAAGCAGGCCCCAAAAGGGGCAATGTTCCTTTGTTGAGTACAAAATCTATATTGATTGATCTATATTGATCTATAACTGTGATGATTATAAAAAGTTTGACCACAGAAATATGGAATTTACTTAGAAAGTTAACATAAATTGAAAGACCAGCAAACAAACAAAGACTACTCACTAAAAAATGATCTAGAATCCTAATGACGGATTTAGGCTATGCGTGTATATGTCTGTCTTTATGTGTAAAATCTTTCATCTGGTTTGCATGAAATATTTAGAATTTAAAAAATAATTTTCCGTTGTCTCGTCCATGTTCGTCACTCTGAGACAGCATTTGATAGTCTTGTTGAGTATGTATTAATCCATTCTGCTCAATTTTAAATACCAAATTTGAAAAACGACAGTGCAAAAAGTGACGAAACAAGTTGAAATACATAGTCGAAGCCTTAAGACTGACTGTCTGTAAGAATCGACCCAGGCAGGGACGTAATTTTTTCGACCATTTTCGATTTGCTTCAAATTTACATATATGGTAGCCCTTTATGAGTGTATGAAATGTGCAAAATTTTAGCTTTCTCCCAACTTCTTGAGGCCAGATATGATCTCCCAAAATGTGCGTGCTTAGTTATGTTTTCCAAGTTTTGATCTAACTTGCTTTTCCGTTTATATCTGGTCAGTGCTACACAAGCCAAATGTCATATTTTAGTAAAATATTTACTATACAATAAAAAATATTAGGAAACTTTCAAAGTTACTCTACCTTGTTCACTTTTTGAGAAAATAAACTTTGACTGTGCCAATTTTAACGTTTATGAATGAGCATTTTTCAAGTTTTTGATTAATAACTCGCAGAATACTTAGCAGTCAAAATTTATTTATTATACAAATATAAACACATATGTCGGTTATTCGTGTGAAAAAAATCAGCCAAATCGAAGTAGGGGTATTGAGCGATTTTTAAGCTTGAAATGTCCAACTTAGATTACCATTTATTGCAACTGTGCCTAGTATCATGTAATGCACTGTTACATATACCATACCTATTGATATGATATTCACAGTCAAAATAGTCCACATAATGTACAATTTTATCATGTTTACTAGATTTTGATTACAAAATTTTTGGATCCAATATAGCGCAGAATTTGAATTATTTTCAAAGTTCTAAAGCTACTTATTTCTTGTTTTTGCCTCGTAAATTTGACAATACTTAGCTGTCAAAGTTTTATTTATTATACAAAAATAGACATACAGCTACGCTCTTTTTTCAGTTGACACTAAAATGAACGAAAACGAAAGAAAAACGAAAAAGAAAACGAAAACGAAAATGAAATGAAATGAAGCCAACTTTCGTTCGTTGCGCAAGAAAAGTTGTAGGCTAATTTCTACGTTGCTGAATTAGTCTGATGAATTGAGTCAGCTGTCTTGGTTGAAATCAGAAGACACATACGTACTTACTTATAGAAAGCATAATTATGTTTCCAATTGGATTCTTACATTTTGCTCTCTGACGTTGCTGCAAGTTAACACAAGTTTGCACATTTTGTGTGGATGTGCGAAACAAATAATCACAGATTCACAGCTGCTGTGAAGGCGTATTCTGGGTTTGTCTACATCTGGGTTTGTCTAAGAACTAGATTGGCTGTTTAAATAACAGCTCTCAGCCAATCACTGCGAAGCTCCGCCTACTCAGCCTATACGTACTAGTATTGTATAAAATTACAAAGTCTACTATAGAAATTGACACAATACAAACTTTTTGAAATATCTTTTTAGTTACCACATTATAATCATTCAAATTTATTTATAGTAGCAAAGCAATGACTCAAAAAAGACAAATAGTCCAAAATTGATCGTAAACTGATTTCACTCTTAATTCGCCGAATTTGTTAGTTCAAACGTTTGAACCGAATTTTTAAAGAAATAGCATGTCCAACGATACAACCAGTAAGTTTTGTGGAACAAATATAGTACTCGCTTTTAAAGCTCCAAATGTTACAAAAATTAAAGATGAAGTGAATGAAATTCTTTTTATTGTAGTATCTTTGACCACCATCACCTTTGCATTGCATTCATTCATTTATTGTAAGTTTTCCTAAATTTTAGCCTTATGGTTGTCTTGATTCAGGTGGTCGTGACCTGGGCGTGCAATTACAGAATAGTTTTTAAGCAATTGCATGGTTGTGCGTCATAATTGTACATTTACAGATTGACTTCGCTACCGTAATAATGGGTAGGCGGAGCTTAATTGTGATTGGCTGCGAGCTGTTATTCATGTGGCCAACCCAGTTTTTAGACAAACCCAGATGTAGACAAACCCAGACTAAACCGCTGTGAATTATGAGCTTGGGCTGAATAGGCCACTCATATGTTAAAAACAACGCGAAACTCGGTTATCATATATACATACTAAGTCAAGTAGATTAGCGCTGTGTACACAGTCAGTTAAAGGATTACATTTTAACTCATGGCCATAAGACCACCCTGTACAGATTAGAGTCAAGGTCTTGGCCCGTTTTCTACCACATGTGAAAAACTGTTTTTGACCAAAGACGCTGTTAGAAACTAAGTGCAGTCAGCTTGAAAAACAAGTCATACCTAGTTTATTTTAAAAATTAAATGCCAATAAATTGAAAAAAAGGTGTAACTTTAACACATTTTAACGTTCACAAAATAATTAGAATTTAGTAATTTTAATAGAATGGTAATTTTTAAAAAGTAACAAGGGGTATGACTTTTTCAAATTGATGTTATTTAAGGTGTTTACTTAATTTAGGAGTGATGTTCCCAAACTGGGTCAAACTCAAAATCTTAATTTACGCTAAATTTGCGAAGCCGCACAAAATTCAAGAGCTCTTGCGCAACAATGACTGCTACATAGCTAGCGTTTATGGAATATACAAGTTCTTGCAATATTATTCGACGTTTGGCCGGTTAAATTACTGCACTCGGAACAAAGGCAGACCAAAGTTACTCAACTTAACGCACATTAGTTGTATCGATTCGTGAATAGAATTGACAGCTGCAACAATTGCGTCTAAATTGCACGCAAAATTCCGGGTGAACGCTTCACTGGCTACGATAAAGGTATGTTTGAAATCTTTGTACTTTTATTCAAATGGTTGTTAACTGCAAAATTTAATGACATAAACAGCAAGGTTAACAGCTAAATTGCTAACATAAAAATGACTAGATGCAACAATAACAGAAACTATTAGATCTGTATGTAACAAAATAAGATTTACCAGAACATTCATACAATTAGTTCATAAAACTTAATGGTAAGCTGTATATAAATATCTTTACAATTGAAAAATGCTTGCACTTTTACAAAAATTTTAGCAAAAACCAGTAGTCGTTTTTTATATATTTGCAGAGAATCCGATGTTCACTCGACTGGGTAAAGTCAAGAGCTAAATACTGCCAACTAATAACTTTGATAAACAAGGCAGCCAGGTTGAGATTTGCTCTAAAAATGCTTCAGTCGCGTGAGAATTTCAAAAACTATATATTCTACGACGAAGCAAGTGTTGAGATGAACAAATTTGGCGCGCAGTTCTTTTACAAAAGGTCTGCAAGCGGTGTGCCACATGCAAGACTAGCCAAGCCAAAGCACTCTTTCAAACTGCATGTTTCTGGCGGAATATCCTGGAAGGGTCGAACCCCCCTTGCAATTTTTTCGGGCACGCTAAATAGCAAGCTGTATATTGAAATATTAGAACGAACTTTGATTCCTCACATAAAAGATTATTACGGCAATGAGCCTCATATTTTTTATCAAGATTACGATAGAAAGCATGTAAGCAAAGAAACAAAGGAATTTTTACTCAATAACAACATTTGCACCATTGAGGCACCTGCCGCTAGCCCTGATTTTAATGTGGTTGCATTGATTTGGGCAGAAATAAAGCACAAAATCGGAGCTATGTATAAATCAACTAAGAAGGTCCAGCTCATCAACGCCATCAGCAGCATTTGGAGATCTATTTCATTTTCGCAATGCAGACAGACTATTTGAATTTGAAAGATTTGGCAAATTGGAAAAATATTATTAAATATAGAACAATTTAGTTGAACAAGGATGTATCAGGCGCCAAGAACTGTTTAAAATTGACTCGCTTAGCAAAGAAAATTAAGCTTTTTTGGGCTAACGAGTAAAACAGTTGGCTTTGAAAATATAGTTTCTGAAATGCTACAAACAAAACAATAAATCAGTTTCCGTAGTTATTTGTGATTCCAGTATTAATACCTGTTTGCACTAAAGGAAGCATCTGTTGGAAGTCACCAGGAAAATTGACAGCCACAGCATGTTCAATTGCGTGCCGTCGCCTTGGGCTGATCGATCTTTTGTGTTTGTTTCCTAAAAAACATGCAATAATATATATTTATACTTTCAGGCTTGCCATATTCCACTTCAAAACAACTCTCCACCCCCCACAAATCTGCCCACTGAACATATCAAGTAAGTGTGAAGGGTTATGGATCCAAAATTAATGTTGTATAATGTATAAATTATGTGTAACTGTGTAAGTACCTAATAATGTAATAACTTGTTTTAATTAGCTGTCAAGGTAAACTCACCTTGATAATTTCTACCACGCAGTTCGTCATGAGAATACAGGCATTTGGCTAGGTTCTAGGCAAAATCTCTGGGAGCATTTGAGCAGTTTTGCATTTGTCGAATTACATCAGGGGCTACTCGGAGCTCCGTATTCGGGTTGGCATTAATCAAATCTTGACTGCAACGAATCACACGATGACGAGTCATATCGAAGCATGAATTAGTGAATCGTACTCTACTGGTCGGCGCAGATACCGGTGCGCCTACACCAAGGGCAGTCATTGGTCTATCTGCTCGACCTACAAATAATAAACCAGTACCCTCT
>JASANF010001156.1:0-13138 GCA_030248245.1 Trissonchulus sp. WLG1_4 | reverse complement strand
AAACCTGTTGTACTTCGAAGCTCCCAGTTCAACTTTAGTTATTGAAGTAAGAACTTTATTTAGAATTCTGCTAAATTGAGCTGAAAAATAAGTTACGCTTTTTATTGAGTCAGGGAGACTTATTATGAAAATTGCAAAAACGAAACTATATTATGTACCACCTTCAAACACCAGTTGCTAGGTAGGTCTCGTTAAAGTGAATTCTTATTATGAGATGTAGACTGAGTCGCCGCGCAATCCTACAGGTCAATTCAATGAAAACTAAAAATGGCCAGTTTGTCGCGATAGTCTCAGCGATATAGGTACATAATATAAACAGCAATCTGTCGCAGCTATCAAGTGACAATAGTAGCTATACTGGGCTAACGTCAGGCAAAATACAGATAGGTATTGTAAATATTATACTCTTGCTATTATTATTAATAAGAGTTAAGAGTATATTAACCTTACCAGGTAAAACGTGCATATTCTGCCGCATGCAACTGTACGAAAACTCTGCCACATCTGTTGTGAGACATGGATTAAATTGTCACCGCAATTGTGCAATGTGAATATACGTACACGAAATTATGCATGAAACTTTTGCTATGAGAAATAGAATTGTTCGTAAACTAGTTTGTCTAGTTTTAATATCCCTGTTTGAGTCCGAATTTGTGCAATTACAGAATTACAACACCCAAAACTGTAGTTTAAAGCGACACTGGGTTTTCGTTTGTGATTCAGATATGTTTATTTCGTATTTGGTGACAAGTTTTAGCTGTCTATTATTTTTTATGGTGTTTTTATCTGCTTAAGTAGTTTTTTATGATTCTTTGGTGTTCAAGTCTTCTGAGACACATAGGACATCAGTTTGTAATTTAAGGGTTTTATAAGTTAATTCGGCAAAAAACTTATCTAATAGGAAGGCATTGCATTAAATTTCGGCATATGTAAGTGATTGTCAACTTGTAAAGAATTTTGCATAAACCACAGATAATAATAAATAAATAAATAATAAAACCACCAATAATTTGTAGAAATATGGTTTGTTACTTAATCATAAAATTCTTGATCTCTGTATTTGTCGCGAGGAACAGTCCAAATCTGAAAGAAATAGAGAACCCTGTAGTTCAAGTTTAGCATAAAATTGTTCAATATCAATAAATTTTGATTTGTCACGTGATAATAAAAGCTGCAAAGTATCATGGCCCGTTGCTGAACTTTACTGTCCTAACAATTGTAAGATTGGTAAGTACAAAATTGGGTGATTCGTAATGAATTTATACGATGAATTCCTAACGAATCACTTGATTTTGCACTTACAATTGTTACAAGACTTGTAAACTTCGGCGTCAGGCCCTGATTGGATATGTGATCCGCATGAAAAATCGTCCGGCGAGCTATTAATTTTCTCACATAAGGCACCCAATATGGTGCTACAGGGTGCCCCATAAATCCCTAAAACACCTCTTTAAACGCCCCATATGCCATCAAGTGACACCACGGCCCGATTTATCGAAACAAAATGTTCGTCATCGAAAATGTTCGTCATCAAAAGTTCGTCATCGAAAATGTTCGTCATCGAAAATGTTTCGATCAATCCAAAAATTTCGATGACGAACATTTTCGATGATGAACATTTCTGATGACGAACATTTTGCTTCGATAAATCGGGCCCACGTCGCACCCGGACACCCCATGGGGCACCCTAATGTGTTGTCTCCTTGCATTCGACTAAAATTCAATCAAAGCAACTCCATTATTTAATGACAATTCTATAAAAACCTTTTTCGCTCCATTCCAAATTAGAATTTATTGCCTTGTCAAGTTTTTTTATATGATGCGATTTTTTAACATGTCATGTAACGGCTGTTTAAATTAAAATGCAATATCTAAATACACCTATATATAGCGCAAGCAATTGGGCTGGATATATGTAGGTATATAGATATTGGAAATACTAAAATGCAAAAACACAAGTTTTAAAAAAATCCGGTTTTAAAGTGGATTCATAGCAACTTTTGAAAACCACTTCAGCCCCCAAAAGTTAACTGTTTTCGACTTTCACAAGCCGATTTCGGATTAAATTTTTTATGGTGTAAATTTTGTGTCCCTATAAACCGTTAGTCAGCTACATACGTGAAAATTATAGCTTCTCAAGCAAGCATAAAGTTGTAAAGTTTTAGTTTGGAAAAGTTTTTTTTCTGTAGCTGAAGCTGGTTCTTATGCCGAAATGTTATTATTTCGCATAAATCTCGGCAAATTTATGTAAATTGCCGCAGTTTATTATTTCAGTGGAGATAACATCTTAATGCACTGGTCAGCGTGTTCCTTTCATTTTTCATGTTGGTTATAAACCAGTCATCTGAAATAAGTCTGTAAAGTGATATTTTTCTGGTTCAAATTTCCCGTGTTTCTTTTTTTCAAACCAAGGGCTTATTCCTTAATCGGAATAAAGGGTTAACTTCAATAGGACTAGACGGTTTAAGAATCAAGCGTAAAAATGCCATATTTACCGGACTTAACTTTATTGTGCTGCTTTTTAGTCAGACTAAACGGATTTAACTATGCACGCCAAAGTTAAGCGTGCATGTTGAAGCCTTTTAGTCCAGTTGTAGTTTTGTAATGGGGTCAGACTAAAGTTAAGCCGCTGATTAATTTGAACTAGTTTAGTCCGTTTAACCCGATCTGCCATTCCTAAACTTTGGACTAAAATAAGTGCAGTCCGCTTAATCCGGTAAAGTAATAGGCCCAAAGTCTGCCTATGTTCTAGCTCAGGCAGATGCGCTCGTCGTTTTCGGCCTACCTGTTGAACTTTCAATAAAGGTAGGCAACCAATCAGCGTGTAGATTCTCTCGGTTTCGACCTTCATTCCATAATCGCCGCTGCGATGATAAGCATTTAAGATAACAAGATAAGATAACAAGTTAATGACTCATTATCAAGAAATTGAAATTTTGACATTTCTAGGGGTAATTTTAGCTCCAGAACTCAAATAGAGTCCTTTTCCTAGAATAAAGGGTCCTTTGTCTAGCTTACAAGGTCCACTGACCGGTCGGCAACCCGTTGTAGCCACTTGACTATGTACTTAGCATGCTTGACTTTATATGAATGAGATGAGGCCTGTATTTTCAACTCTAAGCAGCAGTACACTTTTTTATTTTTTTAAGATATCGGATAACTTTAGTATTTTTTCCAGTCTATAGTTTCAGCCTTGTTTCAGAATTCAGACATATGTAGCTAAGATTTTTCAAGTTGAAATTAGAAACTGTTAAGTCCACAAGAAAGTACTTCTGATTTCTCAACTGATTTCGAGAGTGCATTTCATTGCAAACTGAGTTTTTTATTGGCGGTTCAAATCCGCGTAACAATATTTTGCACAAATAATTACCTATTATCATAAGGTCCGATTCCATTTTAAAAACCTCTTATCCGTAAATTGAGGCTGTTTTTATTTACCTAAACTACCATCTTAGGAACCAAATTTGGCAAAATATCAAATTTTTTCGTCTCTATTTTTCAGTCTGACTCATAAACTGGAGGGTTTAATGTGGAAGTAGCTATCATGCACTTGAAACTAAAAGTCAATCTAGCTTATAGTGTAGGTGTGCTTGTAGAGAGGGTTAACGGCGACTCTGCAACTTTGTACAGCTTTGTAAGCGAGTACGATACTATGGTGTTAAATTATTGTACTACACTATATAGTAGTGTTGTACTTTTCTGTTTTGAGCGAGGTTCATACTTGTCCATGAATAAAGTGTCCGTTTGTCCCTCCAGTTTTTGAATTACTGCTGCACTGATATTGAAAGACGACAATCTAGTTTCAAAATAAGTACATAGGTAAATGGAGACTTTGGAAAATGAGCGCAAGCCGCTCTCTTCGACGTCGAGAATGCTAACCACTACACTACAGTTCCCATCATGTACAACACTAAAATATATTATCCAAACTGACAAAATTAATCCGTGTAAATAATTAAATCTAATCTAATCTAATTAAACTGTGCCTAATGGCCCAGCAATACTTTGTCCTTCTCTCTGTCCCTGTGTCCTTAAGGACAAGTATGAACCGACTAGAAAACTCACCAGGATAGTCGCCAAACCACTACAATAACTGTTACTGTAGTTAATGCTGTCTGTTATATTGCGGTCCATTCGTGTTGTAATAGGTATGTATATGATTTTATGTGGTATGCAGCTATCTCGCTAATATAATAGTCATTTTTAGCCAAATTATCACCAATATTATCTACGTTATTATTACTACCCAACTTTCCAATTAGTATTATATACTTAACTTATTGCTTAATACTTAATTAATTAGTAACCATAATGATTCTGGACGTAGTTTCATCCTTGTGGACGCTTCATAAACGATCCGATGACGACTATATCGACCGCTTGCATTATTTTATGACCAGTAATACCCTCATCGCGATGGCAGTTCTTGTCAGCTTCAAACAGTTTGGCGGGAAACCCATTGAGTGCATGACGCCCAAAATGTACCCCGGCTCATGGGAGGAGGTACCGATGATTATTTCTTATTTCTTATTTCTTTGTTTTTGCAGCGGGAATACTTAGTTTATCCATAGAGTTTATCCACTGATACATAGTGGCTCTGTGTGTGGTGAAACAACACATCGTCAAAATTAAAGGTTTGACTACGTAAGTACATAACGGTTGACTGGTTAATCAATTAACCGCTTTTTTTCGGTTAATCGTTTGATTAACCGAGACTTTTTTGGCTAACCGGTAACCGTGCCCATGCCTAGTAGTTACGTAGTCATTGATATATTCGTCGATTATTATTTATTTTCCATTCGATTACTTAATTCTATAATATGTCTAGTAGTATATAAGTACCATTTTATGAATACCATTAATTTCTGTACCTGTTAGACAGAATATATGTAATTTAATTGATTGAAGTAGAAAACTATATGAATTAAATTTACTTTCATTGTTTTAACAAAACTATTGTATTACAAAATATATTACTGATCATATTTGATGAAGTATGTATTTATTAAAAAATAGCACAATCAAAAGACATCAATAGGAATACGTGATAAATATAATATTGAAGCAAGTTACAACACTTATTAATATATAATTTATTAATTATTAATAAACAACTTATTCTTATACATAACTCAACTTTCAAAGTAGGCAAAAGTTAAAAAAATTGGTTTAAATAAAACGTATTGTAGCAAAGTTAAAAAAACAAACACGGAAAGATATTTTTACACTGGAACTTGACTTGTATGCTTACTTTGACCAATTAAGGATGTGACATTTGTCTTTAATTTTTCCATACGCAGAATAGAAGCAATAGTGTTCCTAATTTCTGTATTTTTGGCCACATATATAAATATATTATTTGCAGAGTTGAAATTATTTATCGCCCAAATAATAGCAGAATAGTTTTGCAAATGATAAAACTGCTTGTTAAGCTTCCAAATGGCCAAAATTGTCATGGGTATCAGTTGCAGAACTACCGTACACCCCACAACCAACAGTAACGTCTTAGTTACCGCTAATTGACGTACTTTATTCGCTTTCATGATTTGAGTGAAGGTGCTTTCGTCATTTTTCCTACAGTACAGCAAAGCTACCGCTGTTAGATAAATTACCACTGCCGTTATATTCACTACAATTTGATACCATGTCCACAAAAAATCCATTCGGTTAGTTAGACCCATTCTCAAATGGCACACTCTTAGGACGGTAGCTTTTTTCGGCAATTGTGAAAACGTTAACCACAAAGAACAAAAAACAATTGCGAACGAAAATATAAAAACACAACAGGCCAATTTGGCTAGTCGCTTTGTTGTAAGCTTTGCGTAATGTTGAATACTGTAGCAAGCAATAAAACGGTCTATGGAAATTAGCAGTAACATAGTCGGTAGAGCAAATCCCGATGCAAAAATGCAAATATTGTAAACCTCTGTAGCGCAGTACCAATGCGAAACGCGGTTACCCGTTGTGTAGCTCAGCAACAGGTATATTCTGGTAATACCAGCACTCAGTTGTCCCAATCCCATTATGAAATCCGCAATCGCCAGAGCAACTGGCAAACAAAATTCTTTGCGCTGCAACGCTCGATTTTTCCAAACTGCTAGGACTATCAACATGTTCGGGAAGGTTTCCACTAGACCTTCGAGTGAAAAGGCAACGTTAATCATCATCTCTTTGGTTTGAATGGACGGTTGTGCCAGTCTTTGAGAGGTTTTGAGTGTCGAGTTCATAGCTATTGCTACGAGAGTCTAAATTAAAATTGACGAAAGTTATACTTAATCAACTACACATTATTTGATGCAATAAGATTATACGGTATTGTGAGCAAAGTTTGCTTAAATACACAAATGCAGTTCTGTGAATATGACAAATCATGATTCAAGTAATATATCTGTCAAGAAAGGGAGGGGGATTCTTACTGAAAGAAAGACAGCATCATCATCATCAGAATGACCCACTGGAGAATAGAACCACCCATTTTTGAATCTGCAGACAAGTGCTCTACCGGTTAGCTACTACTGGGCCGATGGTGAGCTGTCGCAGATCTTTTTAAGTACTCCAGGAGGCCCATCTTACTTCACTTATGAAATGCAAAGGAATTACCGTAAAAGTTCAAGTCAAAATCGAATGTTTTTTATGTACCACTTTAACCTTTTTTAGTTAATGAAGTTACAGCTGAAGCATAATTTTCTCAAATATAACTCTAAATTTAATCTAAGTTTAAATACAAGATCAAATTAGTGTAGATCATTATCGCATGTTCTATTTAAGAAACTCTGCCTGCAATTTAGATGAAAAGTTTGCTTGTACTCACAACTTCTAAGGATACTGAATAGATTTAAATAAATTACAAAAATGCATTTCTGTTAAATGCGTCATCTCAACTGTCAATATTTGAAGTTCAATTGTTCAAAAGCGAAATAATCACCAGCAAAAAAATGAAAACAAAAGGACTGTTTTTTTAGAATTTTCAATTTTCTACTTGATGAGATCGCAGCTGAAACACTATACTTTTTAAATATTAGTTTTTTATAACTGTCGAAACATTTCTAGCCGAACAGCACTATCGTCTGGCATTCGGTATTTGATTATTATTTAATAAGTAACAGTATGACTCACAAAAAAACACGGTAATATTATTCTACCAAACAGTAAATTATTACGACTACGAGAAACTGAACAAAACTTAACAATATGGCATAGGTCACTTAACTTTAAAACTTCTAGCATTAACTTTTTTTGTGTATTTCAGTCCAAAAATTTTAGCTTTTGTCTATCTTCTGTTTTTTATTTTTATCTTTATCATATATAAATTACTCAAGTTTATTTTACGTACTTAAATCCGCTAAAAATTATTTTTTGACAACGGTGTCACGCTTTTGGTTTATTTTCAAAATGGTCTATGGCAGTAAAAAACTGATAAAACGCATAATATTATTAGATAATAGGAGTCAAGTCAACAGACTTGGATCAGCCAAAGTTTAGCAAACAAACTAAACCTGAAACCTCACATACTGGAAACGTTGCAGACTAATGAAAGCAATGGAAATGACGTTGACCTATTTTTTAACTTTTTTAACAAATTATTAGAACTATTCAACGCAGTCTTGTAAAGTTCCTAAATAATAAATCTGATAAAAATCTGAATCTAATAATAAATAATAACAAGTCAAGCATGTACATCAGGTACGCCAAAAAACATAATACGAACACCTCGGCGAAGTTTTGAAGTTATAATTAGTTAACAAAAATGACATTAAAACTAAGTAAAAATACAATAATATACCGACAGCGATTAGTTTATGTTTATAATGACTTCTTTACTGAAACAGTTCTGGGTGATAATAATACTATCATAATTTTTTTACTATTGCGGTTTGTCTGACAACAACGTTGGAAACATTCACATTAACGGGGCAAATTTAAGACAATCGATAGTCACCTGAATGGAGCAGTTAGGCTTGCAAAATAACTGTCAAGTCACGAAGCGAGTTTGCGCTCTTTGGTCAAAAAGTTGACCAATAGAAAAAAATGGTAAAAATTATGTAAATAACTAAAAAATTAACTGGAAAAAAGAATACGTTTTGATACTTAATAGGTTGATCCGACAGTTCGAGCTAGACTTACACTACACTACAGTTTTTACTAAGCAGTATTAAGACTCCAACTATTTACTACGAAGGTGACCATAGTCTACGATACCTCCACTTAATATCACAAGTAAATTGTTGATATCTCTACCCCGGGCAGTGATACTGAACTTTTTTAGTAGCGAGAAAAAAGGCGATATGTTAGAGTACATGTTATCATGGTTCTCAATATTACCATGGTTTTTGCCTGGTAAGAGTAGTTTGAGTTATCATTATTTTTTCGTTTGGATAGTGTGAGTGTCGTAATAATACATTTACTATGGTCGTCTCACAATATAATTTAAAGTTGACTATTTTATTTCAGCGAAGGTATTCTTTCTACGCATTTAATGCTAAGCCTTACCTTATTAGTCAGTGCTAAAAGCGACAGCTGTGAAATTTACATGCGCGAAATTTGAATGTCAATTTTTCAATTTTCATAAACATTCATTTCTTTTTGTTTTTAACAAAATTCTTGTCGCGTAGCAAATTAAGCACATGGATATTCTAGGCATTAAGGGGGCGCTCCTGGAATCGGGGGTTACATCGAAAATTGGCAAAAAAATTGGCAAAAAAATTGGCAAATGTCAAACTTTACTATACATATATGTACTATGGCACAAAAGAACACTGGAGGCAAAGTTTCAAATCACGTGATTATGTCACGTGACTCCCAGAGCACCAAACGTGAGTGAACTTTCGGCAAACGATAACTCTGCGTATACTTTGCGTATAGTCACACTTTATATACCAAAATGTAGCTTATGTGCTTTTCTAGTTGAACATTATTTTGGTTTTTAACAATTATGTCAGGTTTGGATAAAAAATGTCATTATGTGTTTTCGAAGTCAAACTCTGAGCAATAAAAATCATATAAAAATATTTCTAAGCTTTGTTTTAAAAAACTAAAAAATTGTTCAACTGCGCAGAGCCTAAGGCTATAATTGTGCAAAATTTTGTAGAAAAATATCTTTCCAGCCTTTTATAATCGAATGCCGAAAAATTTGTTTTGTATTCATACAGCCTATATTTGAGTCTGCTGCTTCTGAAAATGGTTTCTTGTGCAATTTTTTTGTACAGAACGCAATAAAATTGCTTCAATTTTTCATTACGACTAATAAATTCTACGTATCGTTTGTTTGCAAAACCTCAAAAACCGTTGATGCACTGGCTTACTTGCTGAATTTGTGTAAAAGTCGAATTAAATCAGTAAATTGTCCAATTTTTTTCCAAATTTTTTTTGCTGTGAAGATATGCACGTCAAAACATCAGAAATAGTTATTTGGGCAACTTTCCTTCAAGAATGATAGGTCATTTTGGCTGTTTTTAAAAAATACGGCCCAAATCATTGATTCCCGGAGCGCCCCCTTAAGACAAGGTAGGTTGGAATAATAGAAGTAAGCTTCATTCCTGCGGATTGTTTTTTTAATTCTAGATTAACCGTGTCCCGCATACTGTTATGTCAGTAGTTAAATAGCACTAGGTATCTTACACTAGTGAAACCTGTCGGCGTTATAATTGACAAAATCCGTTACTTCACGAGGATGCCTTAGGTATCTAAGTGAATGAGCCAGTGGCCAAGTGGCTAGGCATGACAGTCCTGCCACATAGCAGTCCTTTTGACGCAGGCTCCGTCTGTGCTGACGAATCAAACCCAGCCAAAGACTGGACTTCGTACGTTTTTGAAATGTCATGCAGCAAAGGTTTAACTATTTTGTTCATGTTTGTCTATGGATTTGCAGGTATACGCAGAAATCATACTTTTTAAGTTACTTTTGTGTATTCTTAGTGTTAGTGTTTCTTTGAATAACTTATAATTGAAACAATTTAATTCAATAACGGCAAATTTTTTGTTGGTATAATTACATCATATATTTTGTAACATCAAATACTTTTAAATGTATTTTTAAACAACTTGTTGTCAAGAGGCTATGATCAAATGATAAAATATAAAAGTTGATTAGTCTGAGTGCTAACTTAAAGTAACGAGCGAGATTGACGCATATGCACATATTCGGAGTATTTATTATTGCAGCTAAGTAACGTATAATAGTTTATTTCGATGAAATGATATTGTTTTACTTGACATTTAAGAATCAAGGCAACAACTATTGTTACAGAGTTTCTTACATATATGTTTCTTACACATACATATGCATTCAAACTATGACTGCTGCACTACAGACAAACAAGTTACAGTATTTCATCTACCTAGCTGACGTACTTGGCATTAGTTTGCAATTATTTTTACGCGGCGGCCTCAGCCGCCGCGTATATACTATAGTGCAATCATGTTCTATGATTGCATGTAGTTCTGCAGTAAAACTGCAGGCAGGTCCTGAAAACACATTATTTGTGTGTGCGTGTGTACCATTTTGTGCACGGTGCACCTTGTGCACTTATGTAGATATACACATGTCACATATATACGTCTTGACGACTCTTGATTTGCAACGTCGTTGTGCGAGCGTGTGTCAGATTATACATAACATGTCTGTAGCGATTAGTGAGCGACATGAAAGTAATTTCATTGCACATTGTAATAACGAAACCTGTTCCGACAAAGTTTCGTAGAATATTTATCAGCACGTTGGAATCAGGCAAAGTCAGACTTCCGATGACGTTGCAAGAAAAGAGTGCGACTGCTACGGATTGAGGATGACACTGTGTTTAGTGAGGTGTCAGCTACGGTAAAAAATCTAATACATGCAGAAAATTTCAATGTAAAAGCATTCCTACTAAACTAAAATTTTTCTCCTGCTGTAATGTTTTTGAATGCCTTGAATATGCATTACACGGATTATGGAACATAATTTTGGCAGTCCAATGCTTCAGAACGTGACATACTAAAAAATATGTTGAATGAATGAGGTTGGCACTTGATTTTTGGCGTGCATACGTCCGTAATTTTGGAACCAAAAGTGAAAGTCCGGAATGAATCGAGTTTGCGGCAGTGAAGGTCCCCCGCAGAGGCAAGTTTAGGTCGATTATTGGACTGTAGCTATGTGAACTATGTCTAAGAAATGTGGTTAGTGTGAATAGCATGTTAATAATAGTCGAAATTATGTTATGTTAAACACGCCCAACCTGCGGGAAAACCTTCAGTAAGTATTAAGAATAATGTTCAAGTAAGCCGACCAGAGGTCAGCTAAAACCTGTTGTGCAGCAGATAATTATCTTATTGAAAAATGTGTATGCAAAAGTTCAATGCGTTTTTATGCCATCTTACAATAAGTTGTTTATGCAAAAACTGGAAAGAGTTTTAATTATCTAACAACAAATTATGTAGGTATGGGTTGTTTTGATGAGTGAGAAGTGTATTCATTCTTTCATGCCCAAAAATGACTACAGTTCGCAGGAATAATCTTGCCTTTCTTTTGTTATTTTGTTTCTCTTTTCTGCAGAATAAATGAAGTTATTTTGTAATTTTATGAAAAAATAACATAAGATGCTGCCAACAAAATTATCTGGTCAAATGTTGGTACTATCAGCAATGTGACACACGCGCACTATGTGACACATATGAACTAAACAAACGCACATTGACATTTTTCCAGCTTACAGTGTAACTTTTGCACTAGACAATGATGTGACGCTCGCGCAGTAGCTCTAATATGCAAAGCAAACTATCGCACAGACGTACATTGTACTACAAGCCCAGTGTATTCCGCCAGAAATCAAAATTAGAGACCTGTTGTGCTGTGGCACAACAGGAAAAAGTTGGTATCAAGACTTAAGGCCTATTCACACGAGCGTACGGCATGTAGCAAAATGCGCCCTCGTGTGAATAGTCCTTTAGAGTGGTCATGTTAACTTACCAAAGTTGGCATTAAAAAATTTGGTGCCGCGTTTTATATTCGAAGAATATCCTCGCACTGCAAGCATATCGTAAAGAAATCTTTCAAAATTCAATTTAACTCTACTCGCAAAACGTGCTTGTTTCATACTATGCAGTGTATGAAAAACAATTTGTATGTGTGGAAAACCTATTACTTCATCTGTTGTTAAGCGTGGCATTTTAGCAAACCAATTAGCAGAAAGCTTATTTCTAAAGCGAACTTTTGTTTATATGCTTTTCCAATTTAGCTACAGTAAGATGCAAGAGTAATTGTTGTCGTCGACCCTGATGTTTTATTCACAAGCAATTTTTCCCAGTGTTTGTAGTTTTTCAGCAAAATGTTCGCAGTCATATGGACTATTTCGCATTTGTCGCAGAGAACTGAAATTTTGACGCGACATGCATCACTTCTGATGGCATAGTAGGCTTTTCTATCAGTGTTTAAGTAGCGAAAATTTGTAGTTGCTATAAATGAGATCAGCCATTAAGCGTAAGTGGTTAACAGCTCCGTTTTCAGATAAGTGTTGTGCTATTTTTCTCAACAAACACCGGCTAACTGTAAAATCTGCCATGTTCACAGTTTTGCGGCACATCTACAAGACAAATTTCAGGTGTGTGTGGAATTAAGGAGTTAAGAATCAAGACAAAAATGAAAACAAAAACTGTTTAAACTGACTTGTTGCCAAATGAACTTTTCGCAAGACCAGCTTCGGGGGTTCGGAAATTTAATTGAAAGTAAAACAAGTCAATTATGGCGTTCAAAAGTGCAGCCTTGAGCGTCGGAGAAATAACGGCTATCGATCTACATAGCAGCGCAGAAAATCCGCCGTCGGTTGCTCTGAATGAAGTTTGAGACCATTATAAGAATCCCTGAGCGATTGAGAAAACCCTCAGGGTAACCCAAGAAACTAACAAATTTTAAGACGTAGATTAAATCAGTGTCATTATTTCTACTGAAAATACCAACAAATTTATGACAAACAAGTTATAAAATTGTAATAAAACAAAACGGCGGGAAAATATAATTTACGAAAACAAGAAAATAGGAAAAATCACAATTATTTATTAAATAAAAGCGTTTCTATACCGAGTTTGTCGCCTGACTCGTCCCGATAAATTGCGACTCTATTACCCTATTTATTTCGTTATTTGAAGCTAAGTGGTCTTAATTATG
>JASANF010001155.1:0-38929 GCA_030248245.1 Trissonchulus sp. WLG1_4 | reverse complement strand
ATAGATTAAAACATGAATTCACATTTTAATTAATATCCTGCGTCGTGTTTTAAAATTTACTTTAGCTTACGGTCTTGTCAAAATCACACCCGAGACAATACAGTAATTTGGCTGCCGCGCCAAACCTGTAATTATAGTAAAACTGATACTTTCTGCTGATGGGTGCAAAACGTAAATTGGCTTAAACTTTGCACATTGGCTGGACACCTAGGGACAGGGACAAGGACAAAACTTTAGGAACACGGACAACGGATGAGAACAAACCAGGCTTTAAGGGTAAGTATAAACTGGGTACATAAACAAGTATAAAAACAATTCAACAAAACCATCTTATTTCTGATGCTCTTTGAGATGAACAGATCTGTGTGGTTGCTTTAGCTGGCGTTCGTGGGCTGTGACTAGGGTTGTTTCAATTATAAAATTATTTTCAATTTCAATAACATTATCAAATTTGGGCAAATTATTTTCAATTTCAATATCAGTTAATAATTGATATTGAAATTGAAATTGAAAGTGGGTTTTAATCATTGAAACAAATAATTGAAACAACCCTAGTTGTGCCACTGGCAGCACAGGTGCCTTTTCGAGACAGGTTATTCCGCAGCAGCTGTCCCAATGTTCGCTGTAGTGTCTGTAAAAGAGCGGCTATGTATCATCATGTATTGGTTCGAGGCGACTAAGGTGCCAAAATTGTGCTTGGATTATTGCCGGCTCAAATTGAAAGTCAACCGGACTATTAAATACATAAATAACTGACAACATTGTATTGTGACATTTAAGGGTCTATCCAAAACTGGCCGCGGCATGTTCGTTAAACCAGCAAAATTACGAATTTACGCCACCCTCTCTTACATTACTAAAGTCTGCCCAAAGAATGCTGGACCCTGAGACAAAAAAACGCGCGATTTCCTTACGAAAAGAATGAATTGAAAGCATCGAGAGTACAGCGAGCAGTCACAAAAATCACGCTACATGTTTTGTCTCAGGGTTCAGCAATTTGTGGTCAGACATTAGCAGGAGGATTTTGCAGCAATTTCTCCGGCTGAACGAACAGGCAGTTGGAAGTATGAATCGACACTAAAGCCGTGTTTAGCTTGCATTTAAACTTAAACATTCAGCAAGAAGCAAAAATTGAATTGAAAAATTGAAATTGAATTGAAACTTAGGCCATAATCTGATTGGTTTGGAAAAAATAGCTAATGTGTCTGATTCGTTGTGTCTGCTGCGGAGGTCGGAGTGCAAGGTCAAACTCACTGTTAGTATGCAAATGTAAAGTTTTTTTACAGTTCGAGAATATTAAAAACTGCTTTCACGACGATCATGTTCAGTATCTTCAAGTCTTGTTAACTGTTTATTTCACGCCGCCGTGCTGAAATGTGTGTTTGTAGCGATCGTGTCTTTGTCCTTATTCACCCGTTCGTTCGTGTCCTCCTTGTCCTTATCCTTTTTTGTCCTTATCTGATCTTTCTTCAAGGACAAGCGGCAGCCTAGCCTACCCCTCAAACTTCTTTCAGACTAATGCCAAGCAGTGACTATCCATTTTCTAACGCTTAGTGAAAAATTGTTTTTAGCACACTTGAATCCCAAAGAGGTAATAACCGGTCAGTTTTCTGGTATTAGTGCGGCCGTAGATTAAGCTGAGCGTAGATTCATTCGGCGGGACCAAAGTGTTGAGCCTTTTAAATTCGGAGCACAATCATGCCAATAATACATTTTCTTTCGGCTTAATGATTCTCAGCTTTTGGTATAGTGCAAGTGTATACCCAATGCCTTAACCCACCCTTAACCCAAATGTATACCCAACCCAATGTTTATTTAAAACTGCCCTCCCAAGTTTTATTTTATAGTCAATATTTTTCTAGGTGTATGATTTTCTTTATTTCACTTTTTATTTCTGTACGTTTAAATAAACCATTAAAAATTTATGGGGTTTGTGCAAATACAATTAATGAAACCAGTTACGATGTGTAAATTCCAGTTGCGATACAGCATAAGCTGTTATTGTTCCACCTAGAGGGGGAACATTTGTTACGATTTTATTGCTCCGTAACGTTAAACCGCGAATCTACGTAATGTATGGCCTATGCTTTGTGTGTAATCCTAGTATCTTTGTTTCACTGCCCTTTTTTTCCTGAAAATGGGTGCAAAAACTTTAAGGTAAACTAATTATAAAATCTAATACTTAAAACAATTGAGTGTCGACAACGGAATAAATTAGTTCTTTGCCTTAAAAATAGAATGCATTAAAAATTTTTCTAAATACCTAGTGTCATGTGTTTCTTCATTTTGCTGTGAATTTTGACTGCCCCCCGAATTCATCGTTTCAAATTTTCTGTCCGTTCAGATTTACTTTTTACGCGGCCCCCTCAGGGGCCGCGTATATACTATATTCAGAATATCAGCTCTTTACGTTAAATCGGGTAGGTCAGATTTCCTGTGTTAAATAACACAGGAAAGGCAGGTACCTCGAACTTAGACAGCCAATCTACAGTTCTCTCTCCAAACTTCGCGAGTATGAAAAAACGAACGCGCCGGAGTGGATTCGAACCACTAAACATCCGCTCTTAAAGCGTTCGCTTTACCTGGTGAGCGAACCGGTAGCTGTTGTAAAAGAATAAACAACGGAGCTAATCAGCAAACGTTGTGGATGTAGCACAGTCGAAGTTACAATTCTTCTTAAACTAACTAGGTACGTAACTTCTAATAATTATTCCAACTAAACCGCTGCGGAACCAAACAAAGTTTAAATTGGTTATTAATAACTATTTGCTAAGTAACGACAGCTAATAACGACAGCTAAGTAAGGTATCATGACTGTCCTAGCGTCATTGAATATTAAAAGAACATGTTGCAGCTTAAAAAGTCCATTTTTTAAGAAATGGCCGCGTTTTATATTTCCTATGGAATATTGACACTCCTACATCACATTGTACCACTCCTCACTCAGCAGAAGAGCTTGTCTGCTATCTAATTTGCATATTGTATAGTAATTATGCAAATTAGTTAACACTGGCTCTTTTGCATTGTCTTACCTAGAGCTGTTGTGGGAAGTCGGTTATGCAGTTTTGGCCATAATGACAATGCAGTTAGAGTTATGGTAGTGCTGGACAAGAGGGCAGTCCTAGGAATATGACATGAAATGAGAATCTAAATAGTCCCTGGAAAAGAGTTAACAATAGTTGACCGTTGTTTTGTGTAGGTTGCGTTTGTGAGTGGATTTTACGGTTTAATTTTAAACATTTGTATGCGAGTTTGTCTTGAATTAGATCTTGTTTTACGTTGTCTTGAGTCTGCCAGCACTCTGCCAAATCCTGTTGCTGATTTGGTTTCGTCTGTGACGTTAATAAATTTTAATTATTATTATTATTATTATTATTACAAGTCTAGTGCGTCTAGTTTAGACTAGTTAGACCATGTCGTATTTATCTTAGCGAAGTCTATTTTATTTTTCATTCTTTGAAAAATGAGCAAAAAATTTTTAAATTTTTGCCTAAATTCAATCCATTTTTTGCCATTTTAATTTGAGAGATTTGATCACTCATGGTGTGATCTGTACAATTAGCCCCTTTTAGGAAAAGTTTTCAGGGTCCATAGCTTTTGATACGGTAGTGGTACAATTATAATTTTAACGTCATTTAAGAGGAAATTGTTAGAGCTTTCAAATAATGGGTCACATGACCCTGTGACGTGACGTTTAGCGTACGTCAAAATTTAGAAAGTGAAATTTAGACTTATTTTCAGGAAGTTGCGCCATCATGTGATATGTCATTTGAAAGCGCTAGAAATTGTCTTTCCAATGACGTAATTTTTATCTTTCTACGATGCTTCTAACCTAAGCTGTGGCCAATTTTGTGGTTGACCTCCAGAAATAACTAACTACAAATGTCCTGTCGCGGAGGATTCTGCGGAGGAAAAATAACTCCATTTTACGCCCTTTTAAACGCAAAGTCACAGCTTAGCAGTGTAGTATAAAGCATTAACGCTTCTTTTAGAGATTTTGATGAAACAGATGCTAAGTACCGTGGTTTTAGTAACAACGTTTAAACATTGCTCATAGCAACAGACAAATAACTCCGTTTTACGTTGCGTATAACTTTAAAACCAAGCGGCTGCACAAGATTCGAAAGTTAAACGTCTTAATACCACACATGGTTCTAACTGATATTTTAATGTGGAGTAGATATTTTCATTATCATTATGAATAGGATAGTATAAGTATATTAATTATTACAACCTCCTATAATAAGTTTAGCACTATTGCACCAAACATAATTGTTAAATTGTATCTCTTGATTGTATCAAACGCCTGGTTAATTAAGACGCCTCATTAATGAATTTAATTGACGAGTTTTTAACGAGTCATCTATGTACATAAGCTTTCGCTTATAGTTGCTGCATTACCTGAGTCAGCTGCAGGACCGTGCAGGTCAGCCACTGATTTCAGGTGGTTTGCTGTGGCCAATAAAGTTTACATACATAGTTAAACTCCGTAAGGCAGACTCCATGTCCAGTTTTTTGTGACAATGACGGGCCGGCTTGTATGCCGGGCCCTTTAAAAAAATCCCACAAGTTATGATGTAGCGTATTTTCACCAACTACGGTTATTTTTTCTGTCCTGCGCATGCCAATACAGAACGCACATCTCCAGGGCGGAACAATGCTCCTTTTAGGGGCAACTTGTTTTCTTGTCATCATTCCGTTTTTTTGAATTTAATATTTAGCTTGGATTAAAACCTTAAACCTGAAACCTTAAACTTTAAACCTTAAACCTTAGACCTTAAACCTGCAGTGGGACGCGAGCATACGTATGCTAGAAATAACAATTATTCCTACAGCCTTATATATTTTACATTTCACACGTTTTGGTATAAAGATCTATCAAAATTCGAAAAACAAGCGAAACTGTTTTTTAAGCATGTTTTCCGTTTTTTACTGGCACGGCAAGCCACTGTGATGTTTCACGATTTTTTTAAGAAGCTTTATTTATTTTAAGAAGAAGAAGTTTTATTTTATAGTCAATATTTTTCTAGGTGTATGATTTTCTTTATTTCACTTTTTATTTCTGTACGTTTGAATAAACCATTAAAAATTTATGGGGTTTGCGCAAATACAATTAATGAAAACAGTTACGATGTGTAAATTCCAGTTGCGATACAGCATAAGCTGTTATTGTTCCACCTAGAGGGGGAACATTTGTTACGGTTTTATTGCTCCGTAACGTTAAACCTCGAATCTACGTAATGTATGGCCTATGCTTTGTGTGTAATCCTAGTATTTCTGTTTCACTGCCCTTTTTTCCTGAAAATGGGTGCAAAAACTTTAAGGTAAACTAATTATAAAATCTAATACTCAAAACAATTGAGTGTCGACAACGGAATAAATTAGTTCTTTGCCTTAAAAATAGAATGCATTAAAAATTTTTCTAAATACCTAGTGTCATGTGTTTCTTCATTTTGCTGTAAATTTTGACTGCCCCCCGAATTCATCGTTTCAAATTTTCTGTCCGTTCAGATTTACTTTTTACGCGGCCCCCTCAGGGGCCGCGTATATACTATATTCAGAATATCAGCTCTCCACGTTAAATCGGGTAGGTCAGATTTCCTGTGTTAAATAACACAGGAAAGGCAGGTACCTCGAACTTAGACAGCCAATCTACAGTTCTCTCTCCAAACTTCGCGAGTATGAAAAAACGAACGCGCCGGAGTGGATTCGAACCACTAAACATCCGCTCTTAAAGCGTTCGCTTTACCTGGTGAGCGAACCGGTAGCTGTTGTAAAATAATAAACAACGGAGCTACTCAGCAAACGTTGTGGATGTAGCACAGTCGAAGTTACAATTTTTCTCAAACTAACTAGGTACGTAACTTCTAATAATTATTCCAACTAAACCGCTGCGGAACCAAACAAAGTTTGAATTGGTTATTAATCACTATTTGCTAAGTAACGACAGCTAATAACGACAGCTAAGTAAGGTATCATGACTGTCCTAGTGTCATTGAATATTAAAAAAACATGTTGCAGCTTAAAAAGTCCATTTTTTAAGAAATGGCCGCGTTTTATATTTCCTATGGAATATTGACACTCCTACATCACATTGTACCACTCCTCACTCAGCAGAAGAGCTAGTCTGCTATCTAATTTGCATATTGTATAGTAAATATGCAAATTAGTTAACACTGGCTCTTTTGCATTGTCTTACCTAGAGCTATTGTGGGAAGTCGGTTATGCAGTTTTGGCCATAATGACAATGCAGTTAGAGTTATGGTAGTGCTGGACAAGAGGGCAGTCCTAGGAATATGACATGAGATGAGAATCTAAATAGTCCCTGGAAAAGAGTTAACAATAGTTGACCGTTGTTTTGTGTAGGTTGCGTTTGTGAGTGGATTTTACGGTTTAATTTTAAACATTTGTATGCGAGTTTGTCTTGAATTAGATCTTGTTTTACGTTGTCTTGAGTCTGCCAGCACTCTGCCAAATCCTGTTGCTGATTTGGTTTCGTCTGTGACGTTAATAAATTTTAATTATTATTATTATTATTATTACAAGACTAGTGCGTCTAGTTTAGACTAGTTCGACAACTTAAATTCCTGCGCATCTGAATACGTGAAAATTTGTTGATTTTTTAAAAAAGTTGGTTTAAATTGAAATGTATTAAAAAGATTTGATCCAACATGGGCTGATTTTAGTTAGTCACGAAGGGTTAAGTTTAAAAGACCTCTAGCGGACGATAGGAATGACGTACAAACATGACACTGACATAAATCGTCTTGATTTAAGGAGCGCTTTAAAATGAGGGGTCACATGACCCTGTCACGTGAGCGTACCCTGAGATATTTATTTCGGGATAGTCTGAGGTGTCAGGTGGTCATGTGACCCCTTTTTCGAAAGCCCTGCACGCCAGCAATCCAATGATGCTGTTCTTGTGTCCGTCCGAGTTTCTAAAGGCCAGTTATGGCGCCTTTAAGGATATAAGAAAAAGAACACTTTTCGTAATGTAGTAATTACGATTTAATTATGATAAAAGTGTTCTATGGGGTGAATTCCTTTAAAGTCCCATAACTTTTGTCATGCGGGTCGTAGCGACTTGAGAGTTTCATTATTCGATTGATGAGATAAAGCGCTTTCGATTGATGGGTCACATGACCCCCTTACTAAAAGGTGACGGTAGTCTTGACCTTGGCGCCCGGACAAAAACCGCTGTAATCAGCCCCAGACACTTTTTATCAAAAAATTACACCTTGTGCCACGCTTCCCACAGGTTGTACTACATTTTTGAGAAGTATTGAGAAGTATGATGAAGAATCTGTCATTATCATTATTTTTAGTATAGTTCATATTATGTAACAAGTCTAGTGCGTCTAGTTTAGACTAGTTAGACTATATTGTATTTATCTTAGTTTAGTCTGTTTTATGTTACATTATTAAAAAATGAACAAAAATTTTTTAAATTTTTGCCTAAATTCAATTGCTCAGAGATTTGATCACTCATGGTGTGATCTGTACAATCAGCCCCTTTTATGAAAACTTTTCAGGGGCCATAACTTTTGATACGGTAGTGGTACAATAATAATTTAGACGTCATTAGAGAGGAAATCGTTAGAGCTTTCAAATGATGGGTCACATGACCCTGTGACGTAACGTTTAACGTACGTCAAAATTTAGAAAGTGAAATTTGGACTTATTTTTAGAAAGTTGCGCCATCATGTGATATGTTATTCGAAAGGGCGAAAAATTGTCTATCCAATGACACAATTTTCATCTTTCTACGATGTTCATAGCCTAAGTTGTGGCCAATTTTGTGGTTAACCTCCAGAAATAACTAACTACAAATGGCCTGTCGCGGAGGATTCTGCGGAGGAAAAAATAACTCCATTTTACGCCCTTTTAAACTCACATTTACAGCATAGCAGTGTGGTATGCAGCATTAACGCTTCTTTTTGACATTTTAATGAAACAGATGCTAAGTACCGTGGTTTCAGTAACAACGTTTTAACTTTGCTCGTAGCAACAGAAAAATAACTCCATTTTACGTTGCGTATAACTTTGAAACCAATCGACTGCACGAGATTCGAAAGTCAAACGTCTTAATGCCACACATGGTTCTAACTGATACTTCAATGTGGAGTTGAGAGTTTCATTATCATTATGATTAGGATAGTGTATATATATATTAATTATTACAACGTCCTATAATAAGTTTAGCATTATTGCACCAAACATAATTGTTAAATTGTATCTCTTGATTGTATCAAACGCCTGGTTAATTAAAACGCCTCATTAATGAATTTAATTGACAGAGTTTTTAACGAGTCATCTATGTACATAAACTTTCGCTTATAGTTGCTGCATTACCTGAGTCAGCTGCAGGACCGTGCAGGTCAGCCACTGATTTCAGGTGGTTTGCTGTGGCCAATAAAGTTTACATACATAGTTAAACTCCGTAAGGCAGACTCCATGTCCAGTTTTTTGTGACAATGACGGGCCGGCTTGTATGCCGGGCCCTTTAAAAAAATCCCACAAGTTATGATGTAGCGTATTTTTACCAACTACGGTTATTTTTTCTGTCCTGCGCATGTCAATACAGAACGCACATCTCCAGGGCGGAACAATGCTCCTTTTAGGGGCAACTTGTTTTCTTGTCATCATTCCGTTTTTTTGAATTTAATATTTAGCTTGGATTAAAACCTTAAACCTGAAACCTTAAACTTTAAACCTTAAACCTTAGACCTTAAACCTGCAGTGGGACGCGAGCATACGTATGCTAGAAATAACAATGATTCCTACAGCCTTATATATTTTACATTTCACACGTTTTGGTACAAAGATCTATCAAAATTCGAAAAACAAGCGAAACTGTTTTTTAAGCATGTTTTCCGTTTTTTACTGGCACGGCAAGCCACTGTGATGTTTCACGATTTTTTTAAGAAGCAGATTTTCAAAGCCGACTACATTTTCTGGCCGCAGTACAGGTGCGTGAGAAGTCTCAATAAGCCATTTTGTTCAACGGATTTTCTAATTTAATTTGCTTGATTAATGTCATCCTATCCTACTAATCTTACATACACAGTTTCACGGTGCTACGTTTTGCATATACGGTAGCCGGTAAATATAACTAGCGTCTAATATTTTTATCGACAAATTAAAATTAAAAAAATGTAACTTCTCATTCTTAACCCTTTCCTTCATGAATTTTTCTAAACTGCACAAAGTCCAAGCATTGACTGGGATTTGATCCGCCGCAACAGATTCACCCTGCTTTCCAGTGACACCTTTGTGGCAGGACTGTCACGACTAACCACTCGGCCACAGGTAAGATAGGTAGCGGAAACTGCCCCACTAGAGAAGTAAGACGACCTTAAATTTCATTTACCCAACCTTTCATGTCCGATACATCTATTTATTATGAAGTTGGTCACAATGGTAGCACTACTTAATATATCTCAACGACATTGTAATTTTTTGCCAAACATTTGACGAGCACTTAACCATGATTTGTGAAGTCTTTGAACGACGTCAAATAGTTAAATGTTTGAAATCAAATTTTCAAAAAGCTATGTTCAAAAAGTTGAGTACTTGTGTCACATAATCACTACTGGTCTAAAACGACAAACAAATTCACTTTTTAGACTGAAGCAACGAATTTTAAAAAATATATTTTCTGACTAATTATTACCCCCTTTTTGTCATTTACTTTGTGCTGATATTAGTCGACACTCGACACTCGATTGTCATTTTTGAAGAAAAAATACTTCTTTTACTAAATAAAACACTATGCTCCTCTCCAGTAGGCTTTTTTACGTTTTTACTATTAAATTTTAGAGGTCGATGGAAGTAATATAGCCCTGTATTAGCTACTGTTAAAGAAGGCGATAGTGGGTCGAATGCATACAGGCAGTCTAACGTTAAAACCAGTATTAGGAGTTATATTTCAGTAATTTGGAACATCGTAACGACGAATTCTACACGTAACATACTACCTTGATACTATGTACATAGGATTAGATATTGTCCTTAGACTACGTGTAGCAAAACTGAGCTAAGACTGCCGTTATGCTTTCCATCTGTAGGATCTGATGCTAACTAAGCATCAAAAACAAAAAATTGCTTGTTGTGAGTTACTGGACGTTGTTAACTTAATGCTGTTATTTTCATTTTCACCTTTAAGCCACAAAAAAATCACTGTTTATTTTGAACAAAGCAGTGTTTATACTAATCATTAATGTTCATACTTAAGTCGTTATCAGTGAATCCAAGCTGCTGAGGTTTCAGAAAATAGCCAATTTTGCATTAGTCTGAACTTAGAAACTCCGAACTTTCATCGGATCTTAAACCCCAAGTTGTGCATTATCTTCATGTGTCAGTCGAAGTTCAGCAGCAGTCGGAAGTTTTTGAATCTGCCTAGGTGAAATTTGCTTGGAAGTGCGGCTTTAATTCTCACAAATCTAATGTATCCCATACTTTTATTCACTTTTCACTGCTAAACAATAAACTCTGATACATATTACATACATGCAAGAACTTTTTTACTAATCAGTAAAAATTGAGCTTGTCTAAGATATTTTTCAAAATAAACAAAACATTATAAGACCGGTTAGGTACATTACATTACAAAACAATATTAATTTTTCACAACACACCAACACTACAAGAGCATGAGTGTGATTCAGTAGGTAAGTACATAATTACATATATAAGTGTTTATTTCAAAACAAAACAGTCTTTGCAGTCATAACAGTAATATAGAGCAAGGAAAACGAAAAAGAGTAGTTAGTGACTCTGACACAGGTGAAGGGTAGAGACGACTTCAATTGAAAACTAAAACTTATAAAACCATCTTTGTGAAACCCACCCTAAGAGTTTTTTACAATGCAACATGTTGTTCCATCAGAGAATTCTATTAGCTTTGTTTACAGTTTAGTTTGATAGAGCTGCTGATAATCAATTTTTGAATTTTTGTATCCAGTTTTAGTTATAGGTATGGTATACTACTGTTACCCTGTGTGCAACCCTGGTGTCTTTCTGCAGACGGCGGGTTTTCCGGTATTTTCCGGTTAGCCGGTCTTGTTTTGGTGCATCTGTCAATTTTATGACTGAATAATTTTTCACACCGGTAATTGTATGAACATGTTTTTGAAGTTATTTTTCAATGCCATGAAGCATGGCAAATTTTCTGACCTACTTAAGCGGCTGAAATTTGGTTTGTCGGACCAAAGAAACATTTCCGAGGCTGATTAGCATAATAATTAATTAGACATATTTTACAGTTCTTGCTCTTTTTAACTGATGCTGCTTTTGGTATATATTGTCTGTCACTATAAACCAGGTATAATATCGCTAATATATACTGTATAATATCTTCAAGCTCTTCGGACCGTAACAGTTAGCAATGCGGTTTAGCTATGTCTTGCAACAGTACGCCTACTTCTATTTTCATTGTCAGTCTAAAAGCCATATCTACAAATGAATTAACTCGACTAGATATAAATTTACATGGCGTTTAATAGTTCAGTATGAGTCAGGATATGAAGTAATAATGGTTTCCAAGGTCAAAACACGGTTTTAAGTAACCAGCTACAATTTCTACGAATTCATGCAAAAATTTGTATCGTATGCTGTTTAATTAATCAAGCTAAAATTTGATTTAAATTTGAATGATCTTTTTTATGGAGACTTGAGTTGAGTTCGCCAAAAACTATTTTCATTGCTTGATAATGATTGAAAACTGAGTACCCATTAACTAATCACCAAACTGTATAACTTTTTAATATTGTAAGATGGTGAACAGCACTGGAGAATAGCAAGAGAATAAGAATAGCCCTAGAATAAAGCTGGTGCAAACGGTCGTATAAACTTTATGGGTGAATTTCACAAAGGTGGTTTTACTAAACCATGGTTTTACGTACGTTTTTATATGATTTGCACATAGTTTCATAACGAAATATCGCATGATTCGTTAGGAATTTCGTAGATTTTCTAAAACCATGGTTTTAGTTCAGTTGAAATTTCAGCAGAATAAAAACCTGCTATGCTGCAGGTTTGAAATTTCAACTGAGCAAAAACCATGGTTTGAGAAAATTTACGAAATTCGTAACGAACCAGGCGATATAAAATTATGTGCAAATCATATGCACACGTACGTATGTTAAACCACGAACCACGGGACTCTTAGGGTTCAGGCTCAAAAGGCGAGGGCACGAGGGCGAAAAGTGACCGTGCGCCCGAGCCCGGTGGAACGTGATCTAACGGTTGAAGACCGCAACAAACGGCCTAAAACTCAACTCTCCGGCCCTCACTTAGGTCCGGGACCTACGCATGGCATCACCAAAATAGCTGCAAAGCCCTACAAGAACACCCAACGCAAGACAAAATTGGAGACGACACAAAACTACGAGTTAATAAATTTTACCATAACTTAGGTTATGAACATCGTAGAAATATAAAAATTATGTCATTGGAAACACAATTTTTAGCCCTTGAAAATGACATATCACATGATGACGCAGCTTCCTAAAAATAAGTCAAAATTTCACTTTCTAAATTTTGACGTACGTTAAACGTTACGCCACAGGGTAGTGTGACCCATCATTTGAAAGCTCTAACGATTTCCTCTCAAATGACGTCTAAATTATTATTGTACCACTACCGTATCGAAAGTTATGGCCCCTGAAAAGTTTTCATAAAAGGGGCTGATTGTACAGATCACACTATGAGTGATCAAATCTCTGAGCAATTGAATTTAGGCAAAAATGTAAAAAATTTTTGTTCATTTTTTAATAATGTAACATAAAACAGACTAAACTAAAATGAATACGATATAGTCTATCTAGTCTAAACTAGACGCACTAGACTTGTAATAATAATAATATTAATAATAATAATATTCAATTAATATATATGCTATCCTATTAATAATGATAATGGACGTATCGACTCTCTGTCTCCTGAATCTGGAGGTGCCACATGTGTTATCTAGACCTTTACCTTTCGATTCGCGACCAGCCTTCAGATTCTCAAGTTATACGCCACGTAAGACGTAGTTATTTTATTGCTGATGTAAGCAACGTTTAATACATTAATAATAAGAACCAAATGCTCATTATCGGCTTCATCCAACAATTTAAAAGAAGCGTCATTACTTTTTATTATTGCGCTGTACAGTCTGTGTGATTTTTAAGGGACGTAAATTGGAGTTATTTTTACTCCGCAAATCCTCCGCGACACACCACTTTAGTAGTTAGTCAATTTTGAAATTTGATCAAAAAAACTGAAATAACTTTTGCTATGAATACAGCTGAAATATAAAAATACTATCATTGAAAAGACAATTTTTGGCGCTTTCAAATGACATGTCACATGATAGCGCCATACCACTGAATGCGTCCAAAACGTCAATTTAAAAATTTGACGTGCGCTTAACGTCAAGTCACAGGGTCATGTCACCCATCATTCAAAACCTCTTACAATTTGCTGGCAATTGATGCTAAAATTGTCTTTGTACCACCACGGTGTCAACAGTTATGGCCCCTTTAAACCTATGCTAAAAGGAACCAACTAAACAGATCACACCATGTGTGATCAAATCTCACTCTGATAGCATTTATGCTAAAATTTTAAACTTTTTCGAATTGTCAAATTTCACAATTTCGTGAACTGTATGTACTAAACAGTGCATAACGTTACTTTGAGGATCCGGTCGAACTAGTCTAAACTAGAACCACTACACTTGTTAATATATATATATACACTATCCTATTAATAATGATAATGGAAGGGTCGACTAACTGCACCCTGAATCTGAAAGTGCCACATTTGTTATTTACACGTTTGCTTTTCGATTCTCGTGTAATCGCCGGGTTGTTGAGTTAAACGCCACGTAAAGTGGAGTTACTTGTTTGTTACAGCCAGCAACGTTAAATACATTGTTGCTAAAAACCTAGTTCTTATTATCGGCTCCAGCCAACAGCCTGCATGAAGCGCCAATACTTTTTATTATTCTGGTTTACTATCTGTATGACTTTTGAGTGACGTAAATTGGAGTTATTTTTACTCCGCAAATTCTCCGCGACACACCACTTTAGTAGTTAGTCGTTTTTGAATTTTACCCAAAAAAATGACCATAACTTTTGCTATGAATGTCGCAAAAACACAAAAATTGTATCACTGGATAGACAATTTTGAGCGCTTTCCAATAAAATGTCACATGACTGTGCCATTTCCTGAAAATTGTTATAAATTCTAAATAGAAAAAAATGGCGTACGCTTAACGTTACTTCAGAGGGTCATGTGACCTATCAATTGAAAGCCCTATTCATTTGCTATTCACTTGAGTAAGTCTGATCTGGTCGAACTAGTCTAACTAGACGCACTAAACTTGTAATTAATATATATACACTATCCTAATCATAATGATAATGGACGACTCGACAAACGATTTCCAGAATTTGAAAGTACTATACTTGTTATCCAGACGTTTACCTTTCAATTCGCATGTACTCGTCTGGTTCCCAAGTTATACGCCACGTAAAGCAGAGTTATTTTTTTGTTGCATCCAGCAACGCCTAATACGATGCTACTGAAAACACAGTACTTATTATCGGATCCATCCAAAGATGTAAAAGAAACGCTAGCGCTTCGTATTACTGTACTTTGCTGTAATTTTCTCTTAATCAGGGCGTAAATTTGAGTTATTTTTACTCCGCGAATCCTCCGCGACAGACCACTCTTCGTAGTTAATCATTTTTGAGGTTAATCAGAAAAAGGGTCGTAACTTTTGCTATGACTGGCGTATGATCATAAAAATAGTGTCACAAGAAAGACAAATTTTTGCACTTTCAAATGATATGTTATATGAGGGCGTAATACCCAAAATCAAGTCAAAATTTCAAATTATAATTTTTGACGTACGTTTGACGTTACGTTACGAGGTCATGTCACCCATCATTTTAAAGCTCTGGCAATTTGCTTTAAAATGATGCTAAAATTATCGCTGTACCACGTAGGTATCGAGAGTTGTGCCCCCTTAAACCCTTTGCTAAAAGGGACTGACTACGTAGATCACACCATGTGTGATCAAATCTCACTGTCGGTGCCCTAATGCTAAAATTTAAAAAAAAGTGAACTTTCCAGTTTTTTTTACCAAAACCATGATGGTACTTACGGATTTTGTCTAACTAGTCTAAACTAGACCCACTAGACTTGTTAATACATATACAATATCCTAATCATAATGATAATGGAAGACTCGACAAACGATACCCAGAATTTGAAACTACTATACTTGTTATCCAGACGTTTATCTTTCAAATCGTATCTACTCGTCTGGTTAACAAGTTATACGCCACGTAAAGCAGAGCTATTTTTTTGTTGCATCCAGCAACGCCTAATATGATGCTACCGAAAACACAGTACTTATTATCGGATCCATCCAAAGATTTAAAAGAAACGCCAACGCTTCGTATTACTGTACTTTGCTGCAATTTTCTCTTAATCAGGGCGTAAATTGGAGTTATTTTTACTCCGCGAATACTCCGCGACAGACCACTCTTCTTAGTTAGTCATTTTTTAGGTTAATCAGAAAAAGGGTCGTAACTTTCGCTATGACTGTCGTAGGATCATAAAAATAGTGTCACAAGAAAGACAAATTTTTGCACTTTCAAATGATATGTTACATGAGGGCGTAATACCCAAAAACAAGTAAAAATTTTAATTTGTAATTTTTGACGTACGTTTGACGTTACGTTACGAGGTCATGTCACCCATCATTTTAAAGCTCTGGCAATTTGCTTTAAAATGATGCTAAAATTATCGCTGTACCACGTAGGTATCGAGAGTTATGCCCCCTTAAACCCTTTGCTAAAAGGGACTGACTACGTAGATCACACCATGTGTGATCAAATCTCACTGTCGGTGCCTTAATGCTAAAATTTAAAAAATGTGAACTTTCCAGATGTTTTTACAAAAACCATGATGGTACTTACGGATTTTGTCTAACTAGTCTAAACTAGACCCACTAGACTTGTAATAATATTAATAATAATAACAGACATTTCAGATACAAAAGGGTTGCCTTTGCTTCGCAACTGGTCGGCAACCCAATTACAACCCGACTCGATCCAAACCGACTTCTCGTCAAGCTGCTAGTGCAAACTCAATCACAAAAACTTTTCTTGTCACGTTTTTGTTATCAGTTTATCGAGACTTTTAAATGACATTATAATTATTACACAAGTTTTGAGAAGCATGATGATGTTTTGTAAACCTATTCACATTCCATATTTTCGTCGCATTTAATAATTTTTCAGTTAAGTTTGTTTGCACAGACTGATATCATATATGTTGTAGTCTATGTACACAAAATTTAGTGCAAGTTGCTGTAGGGGCTGTGGAGTAATACATGTTTGAAAGGTGAAACTGTAAGTAAACTGTAAAGTAGTAACAGCAATAATGATAAATTATGAAAAATCTGGAAGCTTGTTTTAAAATCAAAGGAAATTAATTCAAAGGAAAACGTACCTTTATTTTTTTCTTATTTGTGGCAAAAATTTGTGCGTCGACACGTTATGTGTACTTCACAAGCTGGCTAATCTGATATCATGCTCGTGTTGCTGATCTTTTATGTCCCTTTTGTGTGATGTCTGGCTTACAAATGGCGATTGGTCTAAGATATTGGTCGATATTGGCAGTCTAGTGTCTGGCAGTAATTATTTGACACCATACTGCGTTGGACTAGCTTCTCAGTGAACGTACTATTTCAAAGCAAAAAGCTCTCCTTTTGCAACCTAAGAGCAAAACTGCTTTGGCGACACTACCGCCTTAAGAACGTAGTAAAAAGGTCAAGGTAAAAAAGTTTATGTCGTATCCCCCTTCCTTTTTGGAGGTCACGGTCCGCCCCTGATGCGCACTAAATAATCGCATATAATGTCATCCCTGCGGAATGCAACTAATATGCAAAACTCAACGCTGAATGTCTCCACAATTGTGGGATTGTAGGCTACAATTGTAGAATTGTCGCCTACAATTGTAAGAAATTGTAGAATTGTCGCCTACAATTGTAAGAGTCAGCGTAGAAATGTAGGATTGCAACTAACAACGCTAGAATTGTGTGCTACAATCCTACAATTGTAAAATTTTCACAATTGTTTTATGAAACCGCATTTGGCTACAATTGTACTTTGTCGCTACAACTGTAGATATGCTAAAAGCCTAGGATTGTAGAATTCTAAATTGAATGAATTCAAGTGCTGAAATAGAACGTAATTCTACAATTCTAGACAAACATCACGTGTCACAATTGTAAGTTTATGAAACCAGCAATTGTGATCTACAATCCTAGGATTGTAGTGAACATTTTATGCATGCAGCAGGCAAAGTGATGGCTACAATTGTGATGTACAATTGTAGGATTGTAAGGCTACAATTGTAAAGTTTCACAATATTGTGGCTAGCTTGATGAAACCAATTTCACTGCCTTTTCACAATTCTAGGCTACAATTGTAGGATTGTACTTTTATGAAACCGGCCCCAGAAGTTACAAATAAGTTCAACGCAACTGTGAGAATTTGTTCATTTGCATGAACCTTCGAAATTACAATTTTACAAAGGCTCAAAAATTTTACAAATTTTCTTTAAAATTCTGCTACGACTTTTAAAGAATAGTTTTCTGCTCCATTCACAATAATCATCATGAAGTCATCATACGTTAGTTTATTGTCTATAAATTATATACTACCTAAATGAGTAACAAGAATGCGTAGCCCACACCTTAGTTGCGTACATAACATAATAACTTAAATTTTTCGCGTCTAAATAATGCTAATAAGTTGAACGTATTAGTTTGCGGAAGAAAGCTATATATACTAAGATTTGTTACGACGCGTATATATGCTTCGATCAGTTACAAAACTTAAAAAATAAGATTCGAAAGTGAAACTATCGCACGCTATTTTGAAAGTCAGCTGACTAGGATATACATACATATGATTTGAAAAGCAGCCCATCAATATACTATCGCGCCACGAACGAATGTTATCAAAGCTACAACAAACTACGAATGTTTCCTTTGATTGTTCTATTATTACACACACATTTAGTGACGATTGTTATTCACACGGTGTTCTGTGCCATAAGCGTCAAGAGGAACAAGGCTGTTGGGAACGCTTCAAACAGAAACGAGTGCATGCCATTTACAACAAAAGGAGACTATCCACTCACTCACTGACTCAAAATCGGAGGAACCAACTAAAGTATGTTCTCAAGGAGAGAGCACAACTCAGATCATACATTTCACAGCACAAACATTATGTTTACGCCTACAACCCTTGGCGAAACCCCCCTCCATCCCCGATTACAGAATTTTTTGGGGGTCTTGCTCGCCCCCAGGGTATTTTTCGAACATCCGGAGTGCGGATACTTTGAGGACAATCTAATTTTTTTGCGGACGGATAAATTTTCATACTCAACAGCAGTGGCGTAGCTAGTAAATTTTTTGGGGGGTGGGGATAATTTTTTGACCTGAAATGCGCTTAATAGCAACTATATCGCAAAAATCTACACATTAGCAAATTTCGTTAAAAAATAATGGTTTCGTTAAATTTCGTTAAAAATCAATTTTCAAACTTGCTAGGTTCTGTACCCATTGTCGGCCCAGCAGTTTTGTAATTTTCAGAGTTTTGAGCTCCAATTTTACATTTGATGCCGCTCTGGGCCCGATTTATCGAAGAAAAATGTTCGTCGTTAAAAATGTTCGTCGTTGACAATTTTGGATTGATCGAAACATTTTCAACGACGAACATAACACGTAATTATTATAGGACAAATGTTCGTCGTTGAAACACAAATGTTCGTCGTTGAAAAACAAATGTTCGTCGTTGAAAAACAAATGTTCGTCGTTGAAAAATTTTAAATGGCGAACATTTCAACGGATGTCTTGAGCTCAGTTGAAATGTTCGTCGTTGAAAATTTTTTCAACGACGAACATTTGTTTTTCAACGACGAACATTTGATGTTTCGATAAATCGGGCCCTGGTCAAAAAATAAGTAAGCTTTTTGACCTTACGAGCCGCAAATTTACCAAAAATGTGATTTTTACTATGATGAAACAGCTAAAATGATACACTAGACAGTGAATTGAGCAAATAAATAGTGCACAATGCACCCATATACATTTAGCAAGAAACATTGAGCCACTAGGTTGCAGGGGTCTGGTGGCGGCAGCCCCCAGAAAAAAATTTTTTTTAATTTTTAAGTCTCATTTGGTCAATTTTTGACGTGTAGGAATTTTTTTGTGTTTACTGTGTTAGACAAGTAAACGCAGCCTAATGTACTCATGTTACGATATGTAGGCGTGTAGCTTTGGCGAAAGATAATAACAAGGAAGAGTAAGTAAGCCGAAAGCCCCAGGTTTCTGAAGGAGACAATGTTAGAATTTTTTAATGACTCAGGCATCAACTTTGTCTTGCATAATTTTAGTTGGGCGTTAAAAATTTTAGTTTAATGTCACCAAAAGCCCTAACAAGACATTTTACAACTGGCCAAGTGTAGTTAACAATTTATACGTGCTTTAAGTACCAAAAGGTACAGAAGGTTTGTTACCAAAACGTTATTTGAAAGCTCGTCTTTTAAGACAAAGCTTGGTCCTTTTGGTCAAACCTTCGTCTTTTTTGGTGACGAAGCTTTGTCTTTTTGGACAAATGTTCGTCTTTTGTCTTTCGTCTTTTAAGACAAAACTTGGTCCTTTTGGACAAAGCTTCGTCTTTTTCTGGTAACGAATGTTCGTTACCAGTAACGAATTGGAAACTTTTTTTGCAATGTACTGTACATAGTGAAACCGGAGTCAGCATCAGCTGCATGAAGCCAAATTGGCATCAAACGAAGCTGATGCTGGCTTCATAGCAACTTGATTTCAATTAGTACTGTAGGTAGGTAGTTTAACATTCCATTTTTCTTTGAAAAGTAACAGAGCTTTTTGACACAAACGTAGGAAAGAAGTATATACTGCCAGTTCTGATGTTTGAATGCCCGCATAAATTTCGCGTCATCCAATCCACACCCAGCTTGAAATTTGATTGGACGGACTTGTTTCTGATTTCTGCATTGTAAACGCATAAGGCCGGATTCACACTGGCACTTGCACAAGCACAAGCACAAGCACAGGCACAAGCACAACGCGTAGACGTTAACACTGGAACTTGCAATCAAGCACAAGCCCAGCCAATCAAATTTAAGCCCGCCAATGTAATGTCTTTTGTGATCAGCAGTTTCGTTTTTGTTCTGAAATGGTCAAATGTGGCAAATTATATTTTAAAACAGTACACATCTGGCTTTTTTCCTTGGACTAAAATTGTCTAAAAACGGCGAAATTATTTACTTGGACCCATGTACAAGGGCATAAAATTTCAAACTTTCAAACCAATCTTGACGCTGTTTTTACCAAATTCGGCCGAAAAATATAAAAAATATCAATCTTTTTCTTTTTAGACGTTTGTATTTCAGACAGTTGGAAATCTAGAGTGCTGCCTGATCTATTGGCACCTGAGACAATGAGCTCGGATCCGTCTACCCGACACACCAACCATGCCCGCTTCATGGCAGTTAAGTTAGTTCAGTGAGTACTGTTTGTATATGTCTCCTTGTGGTATCAGTATGGTAATGGTCTGGGAAGAGCGATGGCTTTTAGTGCGAAAAGACTGCAGTGGCTTATTTGCCGACTTGCCTGGCAGGCGTGCTTCATGTCTGGACACATGCGATCAGACGCGCCAGCTGACTGGGTTCATTGCTGTCAAATACACTGTTGCTGCCCAGGTTGAACTTGATCACGCACTCGCTCATCCCCCAGAGTCGTTCTGTCATTAGTCTGTCATTCTCATAAAGTTGGGTTTTTTCTGCTATTCCTCCTTCCTAGTCTGGAGTTCGAAATTTACTGATCCGATTTTCTTAATTTTAATCCCAGTGAATAAAAGATTTATTTTACTTGGAAAGATAATATTATTTATTTGGATAGTTTTATTTTTAGTAGTCCCAAACGTAAAATTACGTTTTTAAAAAATGCCATGCAACTCGTAGGTCAGGAAATGCGTTTTCAAGAATTTAAAATTATTCGGAAATTTTAATGTCATTTCATGCCAAATGCAGATTCGTTGGTCTATTGGGTGCGGGAAGTTTGAAAAATGATGCGCCAAGCTTCATTAGTGCACATCTAGATAATTCAAAAGTAGTGTGAGACTGAGGGGATGGGGGATGTAGAGGGTAGACTGGGGGGATGGGGATGTAGAGGGTAGACTGGGGGGATGGGGATGTAGAGGGTAGACTGGGGGAATGGGGGATGTCGCCTCCGCGGGCGCCCGAGAGCAATTGGGCGATTACTCGAAGAAGGTTGAGGACTGGGCCCTGCTCCATTCATTGCCCGGTCCTCGCCCAAGGAGGCCGGAGCAGTGTCTGCTCCAGGGCGCGCTCTCTTGCCTGCCACGCTGGCCCTGCGGGGGAGAACACAGCGCCAATGGCTCGACGGCGCAGACGGACAGTGCTCAACCTTGGCTGCGGCTGTGCTGTGTTTTACTGCAATAAATCAAATCACCTGGGGCGTGTTGTGGCATATATAAGTCATTCAATCAAGTTGGCTTACTAGGCAAGTCAGCCAATAAGCAACTACAGCCTTGTCCCATTAAAATTATTCGGTAATCCTAGAGTGCAGGTCCTAGGTATGCATGTGTGTGTGTGTGCGTGTGTGTGCGTGTGTATGTGTGTATGTGTGTTTGTGTGTGTGTGTGTGTGAGTACATGCATGATTGTGTTGAACAACTTTGTTTATCTTTTGTCCGAAATGGCCGCGTACCACTTGAAGTAAAAAGTGGGCTGAAGTCTTATCCGGCACTTTTCTAAATATGGTATTATGGCCCTGCGCGAATACCACTGATATGGTATTATTTCTTTGCGGGAATGAATCAACTCTCGAAGCTTGTTCATTCCCGCAGGGCTTTTATACAATATCCGGCACTGTTCGGAAATGACGGTCCTGCATTTTTAGAAAAGTGCCGGAAGGTGCCGGATATAGAACTTGGGCCAAAAAGTGTGATGATTCACACTCCGGACCGTTGTGTCCTTGCCAGTTTGTCCGAATACGATCCCCAGTTTGTATCCCAGTGCCCTCACACCTCCACCTTGTCCTCCTGGTGCCCATCTTCTATGGGTCCCCCAGTTTCTTTCCCACATGTTCCGCCTCTGGCCCCAACTGTCCCTCATCCGGTGTCCCCCAGTGCGACTGCGTCCCATGCGCCTCCCCTGTCTCCCTTGATCTTCCACCTTCATCGCCCCTCTTTCCTGCTTCTCACTTCTTCTCCTCCCCACCGCTTTATCTCCATTCCTCCTTCCCTTTTGTTTCTCATATTGTTTTGGAGATGCTGCTCCACCTTTCACATGCCAGCCTTTTCTCCTTCCGTCCTCTCGTTTCTAGGTGTGTTCCAACCCGATATTCTTTTCAAAAATCAATTTTCTTCCCTCTTCGTTTTGGATCACTTTTCCAATTAATATTCCTTGACTTCTGATATATTCTCCTAAAAGTCCTTTACAGCAAAGCCGTTTGTTTAGTTGTGTTCCGTTAAAATTTTCAGTTTCCCTAACTTTTTATTTGGTTTGAATGAGTAGCAGTCGGTAGGTGTAAGAATGGCATATTTTTTGAAGAATTGCAATTTGAGTTGTCATTGTATAACTTTCTGAAATAGTGATGAAATGTCACAGCGAGCAAGCATGTATTGGGGATGGTGGAACACCCTATACATTCGGTTTCAGGGGAGGATAGGGGGTGTCCCGCAGGTGGCAAAAAGGAAACATGTGCGAAATTTTCTGCTATGGTGTCTTTGGGGTGTTGTCCCATTCCTGCGCCTGTCATGTTTTCCAAACCAATTTAGTTTCACTTTTTAGTGCTAGTACTATTCCTGCGCTTTGTGGTCCATTCATGCGCCCGTACATATATATATATATATATATATATATATATATATATATATATATATATATATATATATATATATATATATATATATATATATATATATATATATATATATATATATATATATATATATATATATATATATATATATATATATATATATATATATATATATATATATATATATATATATATATATATATATATATATATATTTATATATATATATTTATATATATATATATATATATTATACTTATTTCAAATTTTTTTCAAAAACCTTTCACTATTTTGGTAATAGTTGAGCTGTGCAAATGTGCCATTTCTATTTTGAATACTTAGTAATGCTCAGTAATATGTAGTCACATTACTTTTAAGTAACATTTAGCCTCCTTGAGTAAGTCCCAGTTTAGTATCTTAAGTGTGGCACCTCCTTGGTCACACACTAGTAAAAGTATTGGAGTACATGTCAGTGTCTTGGGGCGGGATCGGCTCTAGATCTGTTATATTTTGGACATGCCTTTTGTAATATTTGCAATTCTCCAAAACTACGCGGAAAGGATAATTTTATAGTGGAAAACTGAATAAGAAACTGCTGCTGGTTTAAACTTTTATGCTACACTAGGTATACTATACTAGTATACATGTATAGCTTCAGTCACGTTGCACACAAATAATTTGCCGCTACTTGATAAAATGGGCCTGTATTTGATAAAATAAGACAGCCCCGTAAGTAGACCAAATTCTGGCAACGGACTAAATATATCCCGATCTACGGCTTGACACGAAACAAATTTACTATTGTCGCAGAAATGGACCAGTTGCTGTTAGTGCTTTTGTTGTTGTTGTTGTTGTATGGCGGCGCTACTTCGGGTCACTCGATTTCTGCCTTCCTCTTCCACCTCTCCCACACCTTGTACGTCTCTTCGGGTTTTCTGGCCAGATCGGGGGCCCCCATCCCGCTTTGTATCTCAGTCCACCGCATCTTGTCAGCACGTGTACTCCTGTTTCTTCTTCTTCACCACACACCCGACATTCCAGATCTCCCCCTTCTACTTTGTTTTGCCAGTGCCTTAGTTCCGTGTGGTGGCCCGATGGTTGGTGCACTGCCCGACCCTCCACGCGGGGTACTGGGGGACGGTATCGTCGTCATAAATCGGGCTACAACGGACTACATCGGGTCAACTTGGTCAGAAATGCTGTTAGTGCTAACACGTGCCCAGTACAGGACTGTGAATGTCTGTTAATTGACGTTTAATCCAAGTGCAATTAAGGGGGTAGTGTCGCAAAAGCAGTCGACTTTGCACGACTGTTAAGAGTGAAAGACGATATTGTTTTTCCACGTTTTAAAATCTATGTTAAGGCAAATATTTTTCCTAAGTTTCAGCAAAATTGATGCAGCATACAGTTAGCAGTGAAGTCTCTTTCAGTGAAAATTGACGTTTTGAAATCCTATTGACATTCGATAACTTCGTCACATATATCAATTTGTTTAGTTGGTTTGAACTCACTAAAAGCACATATGTCATATGTTGTAGTTTATGCACACAAAAACTGTTTTTTTGTCTGCGGAGTACTAACCTGTTTGAACTATGAAGCTATATGTTAACGGTGAAGTACTCATAGCTATATTGGTAAATTGTGCAACATCTACTAAGTTATTTTAGAATCTATGGAAAAACGAACCTAGATTCTTATTTTTTCTTAAATATGCCAAAATTTTGGTTCGACACATTTTGTGTAGTTTACAAGCTCACCAATCTAACTTCTTGCTGGTTTTGCTAAATGGCGATTGGTCCAAGATATTTGTCGATATCGGCAGTCTTGAGTCAGGTAGTCATAATTTGGCACCATACAGTATGGTACTATTGCTCAGTCAACTTTTAGTGAACTCAGTGAAATTTTAAAGCTAAAACGTCTCTTTTTGAAACATAAGAGCAAAACTGCTTTGGCGACACTCCTACCTTTAAACTAGGGCAAAAAAGTCAAGCCATTTTCATTTAGGTTAAAGTTAAAGTTAAATAAAGTTAAAGTAAAGGCCATTGCTTCAATTTAAGTTAAAGCTACAGTTAAAGTAAGGCTCAGGCATCAATTTAAGTTAAAGTTAAAGTAAGCCCAAAATCAATGACTTTTATATAACTTTTTTAAAATAACTTTAATTTCAAGTTAAAGTTACGTTGTTTTAATTTAAGTTAAAGTTACAGTTAAAGTAAGACCTCTAACTTTTTTTGGAGTTAAAGTTAAAGTTAAAGTAAGACCCCTAACTTTTTTAATTTCAGTTAAAGTTTAACTTTTTTGCCCTACTTTAAACCAGGCGCAGGATAGGGGTAACGCAGGAATGGGACACAAGCATTTTAGGAATTGAACAGGCAGTTTTTCACTTGGCTGGCACTTATATATGGCGTTTCTGATAAAATGGAAGCGACTTTTTGAAGCCAAGCCATTTTTTAAATCGTAAAAATGTTGTTCGTCCATTCCCTTACTGGATGAAAGGGTAAATGTAATCGAATTAAACTGTTAGAAAATCATGTTTGAAAATGTCATTACAAAATCTCCCTTTTCGGACTTAACTTTTACCGCGCTGCTTTTTAATCAGACTAAACGGACATAACAATGTCAGCTAATTTTAAGCATGCATGTTAACTAGGTTAAGTCCAGTGGTAGCTGGGTTCCTACTAAACTTAAGTCGCTGACTTTTTAACTCGTTTAGTCCGTTTAGTCCGATATGCCATTCCTAAACACCGGACTAAAATAAGTCAATACGGTTTAATCCGGTAGAGGAATATGCCAATTGCTGCCAGTCAAAAATTGCTGTAAAAACGTGCTTCAAAAAAACGCCTCTAAATCGAGTACAACCTTAATCATCCTAGTGAGTGCTCTGAAATGTTTTCAGCAAATAGCAACATTTACTACAAAAAAATGATAAACAAAGAATATGCCTATCTTACGTTGCACCATTTTCATTTTGAACGATGCGCAGTGAACATTTTTTTAAAAAGTAAAAATTTAAGGATATTGCCATCGTATTTCTTGTCAATGGGTAATAATCAACTGCCGTCGCTTGTGAGGTGATACTTCTGAAGCTTGTATGAGGGGAAGAGGGTCCCAAAAATTTTGGCAAAATTTAGTAAAAATGGCAGTTTTTGTGAAAAATGTTTTAAAATTTGGGGTATTTTTGGTCGTCCAGGAGGAGAGGGTCTCCAAAATTTGGCTGGAGAGGTCCCACAAAGTGTTTTACCCCGTTACATGTATGCTGAAGCTCCAGGGCTAGAGATCTTGCGCTAACTTATCAAAGCAACAGCTTGGGAATAACACTGCTACTTTGAGGTGAAGCTTTATGTTTGTAATGTAAAAGGTTGTTGGTATTTATGTAGGTAACCACTCGTAGTTCATCGTCATCTTGGATGTGCCCTTTTTCCATTCTACTTTTCATTCTTTAATTTTTGACCTTCTGTCGTATCTTCATTCTACACTTTACATGTTTCAAACTTTATATTCTTCATTCTTTTAGATACTTATGCATTTTCACTACTTCACTATCTTTGACTTGTATCGTGCAAGCATTTTCATCTCCATTTTACACGTTACGGTTCCATATTTTCAGACTATATCTTTTTCATTCCTTCCCCTTAAATATTTTTAGACATTCCTCCTTCATACCTTTTTTTAGTTACTTTTTCATTTTAACGATTTCACTATTTTGAATAGGATTTTCAGTTTTAGATTTTACCCCGCATTTTTAATTTTATCTACTTTTCTGGTTGCTCTGTTTTTTCACTTTACGTTTTTCTTTCCCCAATCTTACCTGCCATTATACTTGTAATGTTTTTTCATTTTTATTTCCATTGTATTTTTGATACATCTCAATTATTACTTTATTTTCCATCAGATTTCATAATACCTATTCCGTGATAAAACAAAAGTGGCAATCTAGAATGATGATGAACTATTGAGCTGTTGATTCGGTCTACTATTAACTTTTCACACTTGGAAATTAAGTGTAAACGGAGACCTTTAACTTTTCTGGGTTTTAAATTTTGCTTGTTCAACACCTTTTGTAGCCGCTCAAGCTGATTTCTAGAGCCGCATTTTTAGGTTTTTTGCAAAATCAAATGCCGAAATTGAAAAGTAAAAATTTTGTGTATAGATTCTTTATTTTTGATTGATACTGAGCTTGGCGCAATCGATTGAAGTTTCTGAAGGCTGTGTCATAGACAAAACGGTTGTGATTAGAAAATTTGCTAGTCATGGAATTTTAGACAAGCATTAAAGTGCTAGCTATTGAAAAGACATTTTTGCAAACCGTTTGACGTTTTTTGCTGAGCGCTACTTTAGGCATTTTTATGCTTGATGCTGTTTTTAGCAGTAAGCGAAACTACCTAATTTATTTTAATCGTTGGCAATGTCCATCGCGGCTGCGCGTCTGAGCCGCATCGTATAAATGAAATTGGTGTAGTTTCATTGCAGCACGAGTATGCTGTAGTGTTTCACGCGAAGAAGTTCTCGTGATGGACACTAAAATCAGACCAAAAATTACTGAACCATGAGACAAAATTAAACACGTGCTTTCATTACAAAAAGAACGCATTTCAGGCACCCAGAGTACAGCGAGTAGTCGCTAAAATGACGTATTTTAGCAAATTTAGCAATTTTTGGTCAGACTTTGGTTTTCTGGTGGTAGTTTTAGAAACTTTACATAAGCCTTTACATAGTCACAACTTAGGATGGGAGAACTTACGAGAAGTCTGTTACAAACCGACAAGTGCATAAAGTGTTTCTAAACTCTTCACATAACCTTGTCGTAGGTTTTTCTATAAAATTCTCACTTCTATGAAATGCTCTCACTAAAAAACACAATGTAATAATCACGTTTTGTTAATTCTTCACTGTGGTAATAAATTTCCACATATGGCCAATTTATTTGTTTATAAGTCAAATTTGTGTTGTGAAAAATGTAGCTTTCTACAGCGACATAAAGTATACGTCAAATTACACAAAAAAGGCAAATAAGTAGTTTTGATAACTTTGGTAGGCTGTAACCCAAAAAATATCCAACCTTTTTATTCAATTCAAGAAAGGTTGCCAGGTAGTTTACTTGGCCTTGAATCACTTCTAAAATTGGCTCTGATATTGCTGTTTTCAAAAGTATTTTAAAAAGTATAATAAAGTCAAAAAGCATTTTGCCGTTGCCATTTGTGACTCCAGATTCGCTAACCAGAAAATAATTTTGACTGTTCTTAAAATAAGTAGCTGAAAGTTGAGTTATCAAGTTCTTCTAATTTTATGAAAAAATGAAAACACGTTTCATATATGACAAAAAGTTTTTGGAGTAATTATTAGGCTACCCATAAATTTTGATGGAAAGAAAATATTTGAGAGAACCTGGGTGACCCATAACTGAGGTAAAGCTTTTGAAACAACTGTAGCTTTATGTAAGACTTTACGGGACCTATAAGGCTTATGTGAACCTTCTGAAACTATATACCTTCTTGTGTGTTGACCCCACACATGGGCACGGCAGGTGTTTACAAAGTTTTCAGCCAGATTGATTGTCATCCCCGCAAATCGTCGACATTCAGTCAACATAAAACTCAGCACCTAAGACTTGACAGTTCCCAAGCCCGACAATTTTTTGTCAAAAATTTTGCGCGTCTGATGCACCTACTCGAATTGCATCATTTTAAAAACGTGCGCAAAGCTAAAGCACTATATAAACGTGTAAGTAAAAATAACCAAATTATGACCTTGGTGATCTCCAAACATAGATTTTTAGGAGTAACTTTTTGTGATACCTGATTTTAAAGCCTATGGAGACTTTCTTAGAACTAACAAATCTATATACTTCGAAAAAGTCGTTCTGTAGATTTTATAAATTTATACATTTTTAGCATTGTTATTTCCACTTCAGCAGTGCAGCAGGCAATTTCATGTAATTTAGGGGTGTAAATATCACGTAGGTCGTAGAATTCTGATCGGTATTTGCCGAAAAGGTAAGCCGATTTCTACGCTTTAAGAGGCTAAATGAAAAGCAATGTTGACAATGCAAAAATCTAAGTGTTCATTTGCAATTTTGCTGGGGGTCGGGGACACTGCCCCCAGAAGGTAAATTGACTTTCGCAACCCTCAGATTTACTTCAGTTACATCGAACACCGAAGTTCCAAACATATATTAATTTCTTGGTGTGCACCCCTGAACTATTAACACTATGCCCACGTTTCTAAGTTTCAGTCATACAGTCATACATACAGCACACATAGTCATTGAAACTATTTCATGCTTCAAGCAATCTGCTCTATGCACATATTTTAATGTGCGTGAGAATAGTTTAGAACATTTCGCGATCAAATGATATTTTCGGCCAAATCAGATATAGCTTAACAGTGCGTAACGGCCGTTTGTGAAGTTTCAGAAGTGGGGTGCAAACAAGCCCAATCTGCGGCAAAACCTTCAGTAAGCATCAAGCAAATAGTTTTAAGTAAACTGACCCGAAGTCAGCTAAAGCCTGTTGTGCAGCGATATTTACCTGTCAAACGGTGGATTGCACTATATCGGATTAGTTGACAATTAGCTTAAATCGACTCATCTTAGGCTTAAATTTCTTAAATCAGTTTAATCCGCTACACCAATGAATTTTAGCGCAGTTGGCGCCAAGAGTTAATTGAAAACTGAGGTGGAACTCTGATTCAACTGAAATTTACTGAATCTATTAAACTGGGTTTACTAAATTCATTCAACTGGAAATTAGCTCCAACTCAGACTTAAGTTAATCCGATTTGGTGTAATCCACTGAAAAATTAAGAAAACAATCCATAGCCAGAGCGTCCGAAAAAGGAAATTCATAATTCATGATTTATTTATATAGTGGCTTGGGAAATTTTTTGTCTGTGAAGACTTTCAGATAACAGTCACAGCAATGTGACGCACGCGTAATACCTAAACTACATGAGCTAAACGAACGCACTGAAAAAAGTTATCGCTGATTTCTATGTAACTTTTACGCTAAACAACGCTGTGACGCACACACAGTTAATCCAAAGTGCACAGCAAACAAACACACCATGCTGTCCGCCAGAATCAAAATTAAAGACCTGTTGTGCTGTGGCACAACAGGAAAAACGCATAAAAAGATCTCGCCACTGTTTTTCCATCCCACTTCTTTGTTTCCACGTTGCCCGTGTGTGGTTGATTCTGTATTGCTGTGCTTTTGTTCTTCATTGTGAAACACTGTAGTTTACTCTTGTGCCTAAGTTAAGGGTGGCATACTCAAATGGCGCATTTAATGTACTAGGATAGAGCCAACTGTAGCCTACTCGAATGATGCCAAGGTAAAGCGCCTGCTGAGCAAAAATGGGGCTGAACTATAAAGTATTGCTTAACGCCACTTAAGGTGGCAGTTTCAGAATCGTAGTATTTTTACATGAGGCTATTTTAAAAGCTCATTTTCAGAACAGTCAGTAAAGTAGTCAAATGGTTATAATTTTTCGAAACAAGACTTAAATCTGTCTACTAACGTGTTTTGATTATTGACAAAAGCCAATGCTAAGAAAAACGACTCCATTGGCGTTCAGTGAGCCAACGTGGTAGCTAGTCTTAACAATGGAATTTTACACCAAATAAAAAATGCTCTGGGTTTTTCTTGATCTAGTTTAAGAAAACTATAGACTTTTTACCCATAGTGTACAGACCTGTCTGAAAATAGGGTCACTGCGATTACGGAACTACCACCTTAAGGTGGCGCTCTGAATAACCCACTTTGGGCGACAAAATTTTTCATGTACGTTTTCGTTAATTAACTCGAAAAGAAAAGTTGTTCCAAATTAAATTAGCTTTCATTTGATGTATATAACGTCAAATTTGGTTCAACTTGAAATTTTAACCTATTTTTCAATAGGAAATATCTTTAAATCGATATACCAAAAAATTCTATATGGCTTTTGGTACTTTTTGAAGCAGTTCTATGTAGCTAATTGCTAGTTGCAACTTTTAAAAAAGTCGTTTGTGTAGGCAAACCTTTCTAAAAATTTGCAAAAAAAAATGGCACCTCGGCAAGATAATTGTCTTTAAATTAAGCTATAGATTGTTAAATTTGGTTGAGGCACCATTGAGCTACGTCATTTCAAAAATTAGTCAAAACTTTCAAAATTTCAATTTTGATGCAGTCATAAAATTTGCTTAAGGTGGTAGTTGCGTTTTCGAGGTTTTTGTGATTTCTATGTAAACTTTGCGCCACCAGTACTCAAGTTATAAGTGACGCCTGAGCATAAATTTTTGGGACAGTATTGTAAAGGTCAAAACCCCCAGGCATGTCTCTCACTTTTTTGAAATTTCGCCTGTGGACATTTTTAGAGGGTTTTATTTTCAAGAAATTATCTTAAATTTTCGGTGCGTTTGCTTTTCAGCTATTTTCTCAGTAAATAGACTAATTATTAAAAAAGTGGGGGACATGCCTGGGGATTTTAAACATGTCAAAAACCTTACCAACTTTCAGCGCCAACAGGTAATCGTATGATTCAGAGCTGTGGCGCAAACTTTTTGTAAAAAATTTTAATATTTTTGAAAGGACCTTTCTTTAGTCGCTTATACTGGAAAGAAAATCACAGGTGAAATTTCAAGGCATGGCATACATTTAGGAAAGATGTTGTTCTACCTAATGCAAAAGACCGCTTGTGATTTGAATTTGTAAACGCTGAGCTATGGCTTTTTAAAAAAACACCTAAAAACGCAATTACCCCCTTAAATGTTTCGAGACTCATCAAACTTTGCAAAAATGCTTGCCTGGTGTTTGTATTGATTGCGTGGTAGCAAACGTTTTCGACAGTTTTGCAGGAGTAACACTTGACAACTTACGATTAATTTTCAATCAATAATTTATAGTACGCATATTAATCTAGGACTATAAACTATAATTTATTATGAGATAAATGCTTGCTAAAATAGCTTGAAACAATCATTTTTAATTTTAACAGAAAATATTTTTCAGCCAGTTACGATAATTTTTATGTTTAGCTAAGCCAAAGTAGTAGCTAGTCAAAACGGCCGTTTATTGAAAAAAGAAAAAAATGACACACGGGCATGTCAAAAACCTTCAATTTAGATGCCAAAACTTATCCTTCCGCTTTTCACTTTTTGAGATTACGTCAAATTTATGTAACATTTCTTTTTGAACTAAAGCACATTATACAAAAGTCCGCAAAACTTGACAACTACCAGAAGGATTTTGTTCAAAATTTGGGATAAATTGGCACACATATACGTCTACTTCATACTAAAATTTCAAAAATTTTGTTTGCTTAAGTTTTGCGTTACATCAATTTCATTCACAGAAATCTGTAAAAATGTATTTCCGTGGACTAAATGTCAAGTCTCGATGTTGCAATCTTTTCATGCGTTATTTTACATGTTTTTTAGACAATTTCTGATGTGTCAATTTTTTATTCGTATTAATTTAGCCTATTTCGTGAAAAAATTAGATTAAAAAAATTGTATATTTTTCAAAATTCAAAAAAATTCAAAATTAAAGGTCCGTAACTTCTTTTCTGCAACATATACATGCACCAAACTTAGCATTAAAATTCACCCAGTTATTGGCTATGTTGGTGTAAAGAATGAAAATAGTTGGAGTTACACTGTCAATTTTACAAACAAAACAAGAAAAATCCAAAAATTTACGAAATTTGACTACTTTGGCAGTGTCTGCTGACTAGCTTGTTACAGATTTAAGCTAGATAATGTGCATAAGTGTAGTTTCAGTCAAGTTCTTTAACGTGAAAAAGACAGCTATTAAATTCATTGAGTCAATCAAAAGTTATAGCACGTTATAAAAACTGTCGAAAACGTAACTACCACCTTAAGGGGGTATTTGCGTTTTTAGGTGTTTTTTTAAACTACCATAACTGCACTTAACCTCAACAAAAACTAGAGCGGTCTTTTTTACAATTTTTTACACCTTCTAGCTTTAAAAAAAACTATATTTAAAAGCAGATTATCTTTTGCAATTTTACTGCTGCTATCATTTGAATACACCCCATCAGCGGTTTTTTTGACTAATTTTTGCGCCACAGTTATGAAACTCAAGATCAGCCAACAACTACTAAACTTTTTGCAGTTATGCACTGACATAATATCCCCACCCGTTTTTTTGATATAGTTGATAAGTCGTTTCTACGTTGAGAAAATGTCATTTTCGTGCAAAAATCACGTAATTTGACTTTTCTCTAAAATTTCCAAAAGCCCATAACACCGACTCTACAAACTATTTTTAGAAAAAAAAAACGGGTGGGGATATTTTCCTGAAGATAATGTGGTTAAAGTTTCGAAGCCGTGCTCCGTTTTTAGCTTGAGTTCTGTGGGCGCAAAAATTACACTGAAATGTCAAAAACCACGAAAACGACATTACCCCCTTAAATGACAAATCGCACCACGTAACAACAATACACAAAACTTCAAACTCCAGTTAGCCTAATGTGCCTTTTTGTTAATGCAATGTGTACTTTCAGTGACAATTAACTTTTACAGGTACAAGTTTAGGGAGTAAATTGTATAAAATCACTTGTTTTTCAGCTTTGTGTAATTCGTTTATCTTCAACTCTACCTCGAGGTTCTTTAAAACTATCGCAAACTTTCATTCTTCACTGAAAACAACAGCTGGTGATACACACGTGTTTTTCGCTCTTTGAGACGTGGTTTTCGTAAAAAATTCGTTCAAATTCAAACTCAGCAAAGGTTTTAACAAATTTTTTAATTTAAACATAGCTTTGAGAGTATGGTATAACTTATTTTCAGTCAATTGAATTATATTTAAGTTACCTAAATATATTTTTATTTGAATTTTAATTACTTGTGCTTGAAAAAGCTATTCAACTTCACAACGTTTTATTTTGATTTGTATAACCACGTAAAAAATGCAATTTTTAGTCTAACGTGCGAAAATTAAATAAGTATATACGGGTTAGTTCGTAGTTGTATTAAGATAACTTTTTGGTTGTAATTTGATGATAAGTTGTAGGTCAAAATTTACAAATTAACAAATACGATAACACTTTTGCACCAAAATTAAGCTTTCTGATTTCTGAAAAGTTAACTCCGACATTTTATACACTTTTTGGAGGCTTCGGTGCCAACTTTATGGTCAGAATGATTGTGTATTTTGTATTGGAATACTCTTTGCTCTATTTTAGTAAAGCTTTGCGCCATGTGAGTGCTATCTGCTATAAAGTGGTAGTTTCAGATAGTTGTTTTCAAATCTTTTTTAGGGTAATTGGTAAAGTAAAAACCAAATTATTGCAATTTGTTGAAGTTAGATAAAAAACTGCCCACTACCATTTTTTATTAGTTAAAAATGCCATGTTAAGACTAGCTACCGCATTGGCTCACAATTCAGTAAGCCAACATAATAGATAGTCTAGACATTAGAATTTCGAACTAAATCGAAAATGTTCTGGGCATTTTTGGTGTAGTTTTAAAAACGGATTGAATAGAAACATTGATTTTCTGGAAGTACAACGTTAACAACCGCGAAACTTTGGATTAAATGCGCGATGTGAGTATACATGCCATTTTAGTATTTGTATTATTAAATGCCAAATAAAAACCTTGGAGACTGAAAATTATTCAGAAAATTGCAGGGACAGATTCAGAGGGTTTGCAACTTGGGGATCTTATAGGAGTTTCTTGACGAAGGAAAGGAATGGTTTAAAAAGCGTATCTAGAGAAGGATCTGGGCTCAGATGGTTTCTGAAAGAAATATTGGGTGGAGCTAATTTAGGAAGAATGACTCAGGGGTTCGGAAAGAGATGAGCTGGCAGGAAAGAAAGTGTTGAGCAGCATCTCCGAGCATATGGAGGCCGGAGGAAATCGAGGGGTGCAGACAGAGGGGTTGGCAGGCAAAGCTGTGGGAATAAGGTGGAAGGGGGAATGATGTCGGGAAATCAAGAGATGGTGGAGAGATGCTAGGACACATGCGCACTGTGTGGCAACCCGACGAGAGACAGTTGCGAGCTGCATAGGTGAAACGGACTGGAACGAAATTTGGGATCGATCCGTAGTTGCATGGTTCAGACAGGCATGTAGGAGTGAGAGCACTACGGTAAAAATTAGGGACCAGAAAGGAACAAGAACTGGAACAAACGCAGTTAAAGGCGGAGAGTTTACTTTCTAATTTAATTGACCAACATTGTCCACAGTGGTACGCGGCCATTTCATTGCATTTTATGGCAACAGTTTGTGTGGAAATTTATATAGCATTGGTATTGTTTTGTTTGCCTGTTTTTTGTGACAGTTCAAAGTTATTTATTTGAATTATTAATTATTAATTTTTCTGAGATTTTTAAAGTTTAACATTTTTAAATGATATCAAATAAAATAAATATATATAAAATATATCAATGGTACCAATCACAAATGCATCAGTGTACCAAGTCAGACAAACCATGACAGTGGTTTAGCAAAAAATTAACGATTTTTACTTTAACTTTTATAGTACCGAGGCTCTAATTTTGCTTGCCCTTAGGGGGCGGGGGTCCAAGACCCCCCACACACCTGCCTCCCTGTATTAAACTGTGTGCATAACACGTGTTTAGTTGCTGCAAAACAGTTAAAGCACTATTTTTCCTGCTGCGCCGCAGCGCAGCAGGCTTCTTTAGAATGAAAATTAACGGTGGAAATTAACGTGACATTAAGTTGTGTGTGCGTCTGTGTGTATTTTTATTGGTGTAATTTTGCGGGTGTAAGTGAGCATGAGTGTGTGCACGTAATGAGTCTGTTATGCTCATCCTGTGTTTGTCTGCGTATCACTGTAGTATTTACGTACGTATGTGCACTTACAAATATTTGCTCATTTGCATTTTTACGTGAGCCTGCCTGTCTAGATATATTTGAAAGGTAAGTAATGTTATTGCATTTTTAGTTATGTCAGCATTGTCACTGTGCATACACGATTCACGATTCCTTCTGTCGTTCACTTAATACTTAATTCACTTAATTAATAGATGCATAAGGGACTATGTACATGTAAATTATTGTTGCAAAGTGGTTATTGGTATTTTGTGATATTGGCATGAGAAGTCAGAATTGAGGTAAAAAAACTTCAAAGTTACAGATCGCCTAGAACGACTAACAGAAATAAGTCATATTTTAGCTGAAAATATTCTTAAAATATATTGGGTTAGACCTTTTTTGAATGGCTTTTATGAATATTGTAAGAGCCACAAAAATTTTGATACAATTTTGTAAGTCCTCAAAAAATACACAAAAAATCCAGTGTTTTAGCTATAAATTAGCCGTAAAAGTTTGAATCAATGTCAAAATTAGCTGTAATATTGCTATTTACGTTCGCAATGTCCGTGCCAAGTTTGATTATGTTCGGTCAAGTAACTTTTGAATTATTGCAAAAACTTCGAAAACGTAACTACCACCTTAATACACTTGATAATTTTACATATTGTCTCCGATCTCAAACTCTCTAATAGCCCGTCTCATCTCGGTCTCAGATACACAGTCTCAGTTTCATTTCGATTTTTACATCAAATTTGCGCACATACAAACATAAATACATTTTTGTATTGCTTGGGTCCAATTCAATAATAATCCTATCCATTTTTCCGCTTGAGAGATTCAGCTTCAAATCATGAAAATGTTTTCACCGGTATCACAGGGGGGGGGGTTTGCACAAGTTCTGGTTATTACGTAAATCTGGCAACAAAACAAATAACACGCTGTAATGCACAGTAAATATATGGGTTTATATTCGAATACAAGACGACAAGAGTGGCTTTATATTCAAATACAAGACGACAGGAGTCCATCTAAAACTGTTTTGGCTACACTGCTGATTTTTTAGAAGAAAACAATTGTTTTTCCTCACAACAACGTTATATTCACGTTCAGCACCTCAAATTACCCTTTTTCACAGTTTTTCAACAAAACTAAAAAAATTCAAAAATTTGGTCAGTTTTTTTTTTTTAAAAAAAAGACATTCTGGCACAAGATTGCCTAGGTGGAACAGTTCTTACGACGTATACCAAACAGTATCAAATTACAACACGCCTGGCCTATATATCAAGTTGCAAAAGAAAAACAGAACAAGCCGTTATCCCTTAAAGCGTTATACATTGATGAAATCATGAAAAATTATCTTTTCAACGGTATCACAGGGTGGTACACCAGTTCTGGCTACAACGCTATAAATGCGGCAACAAAACAAATAACACGATGCAATGCACAGTATATGGGCTAATATTCGAATACAAGACGACAGGCCTTTATCTGTAACCGTTTTGGCTGTACTGCCTACATATTTCCTATGTATAGTACACACAACCGTACTTGACCACTGAGCACTATTTTGGAAGAAAATACTAATTTTTTGTCAAAATAACGTTATATTCGCGTTCAGCACCTCAAATTACCCCTTTTCGCAGTTTTTTGACAAAACTGAAAAAATTCAAAAATTTGGGCAAATTGACCATTTTGGCACTTTGCCAGGGCTACGAAAGTGCACCAGTGCATACCAAACAATATCAACTGACACCCCCGCGACTATGTATTAAGATGCACTAGAAATACAGAACGAGAAGTTATCCATAGACGCGTTATACATTGAGAAAATAATGAAATATCATCTTTTTAACGGTATCACAGGGGGTGTACCAGTTCTGGCTACTACGTAAACCTGACAACAAATCCAATACCACTCTGTAATGCACAATGTATGGCTTTATATTCGAATACAAGACGACAGGCCTCCATCTATTACCGTTTTGGCTACACTGCCAACATATTTACTGTCAGACTGAAATTTTGCCAGCACATGTACCAGCGCGCGCGCACACACCAAATTAACACTTTTGCTTGCATAAATTTTTAGTTATTAAAAAAATTAATTTTGAAATTCTGCAATGTGGAGTGTCGTTTCCTATTTAGGGTTAGGCGCTATCGCGCTTAATCCTTATTATAACTTTCGACTTTAATCAAAAAAATAAATTAAATTAATTAAATACTACAGAAATTGAAAATACGTCGTTCACCACCACCAAGATTACGCAACGGACGACGGAATGACGTAGGAGGGATCATCAGCCAAATTAGATTGTCGGCACATTCGGCCGTTCTTCCGGGTTACTCTTGGGCAATCTTGGGAGCCGCTCCGCTCGTACAGAGCCACAAGTCGGTGACCACATTTGCGGCGCTTGGGACCGAGAGCGCCGCACCCTAAAAGTGCTGGAAAGGTGAGATCGACGTCAAGCAAGTAGCTCAGTTCCGAACTCCTGGCACCGGGCTGTGCCGGATCTGGCCGAGCACTCCCGGTTGGCTGTGTCTCCATCGACCACACCTACACCAGGTTGGCCTAAAAATAAAAAAAGCTAGACTAAAAAAGTATATATAGTCACAGACTACAGGTAGGCAATAGTTCAATATGGATGAAAACCGAATTGTAAGCCGAAACAACAAATTTTGCCTAACTCCTACTTATGAAAAAAGAGCAAAAAATACGTCAACTGTTAATTTTAGCCTATTTTCCCTAAAACTGCTACCGTATACAGCGCTGTTTTTGTACGAAACACAGTGCACTTGCAAACACACTGTTTAAAATTAGAACAAAAAAATTAAAATTGTTATGCAGACAATTTTTTGGAAAAACACTTTGGCAGTTGCACGATATTGAATGCTTTTTTAACGTTATGTTGCTTAGCGTGACGGTGCGCAATTAGATCTATTAAGGTGAAAAATATAAAGGCAACTAAATTAATGTTGTTAAATTAATTTTGCGGGAAACACAATAAACGGCATTTTTCAAAGATGAATTATATTTAAAGAAAACAAACTATTTAGTATGGCGACTGAATAATTAAAGCCCGGTTCATAACACAAAAGCACAGCGCCCAGGACAATTTTTGTCAGCTTTGGTGAGTGTAGTGAAAAATTGGAATAGTCTTGGCTAACGAAATGGCTACGCTCTGGCATTAATGCAAAATATTGGCATACACA